>JANDJT010000164.1:3437823-3447823 GCA_024331685.1 Stegophilus panzeri
GGATAGTGTGAAAGTAAAGGGAAGTTCATTATGGTTTTTATATGAAGTCTGTTTGTTGAACTGATCCACTGTTCACTAAAGGAGACCTGAGTGTAGAACTGCATGTGGTAATTGCAGTCCCAAGGACATCGCAGCAACCGTGGTCCCAGCAACCACAGCGAGAACGTCCATGTGGAATTGAGGTCCAAAACCATTTCCATGGTACTTCAAGCGGTCCCATCCTCAGCAATCCTCAGGCTGTAGCCTCCAGTTGATGAGAGCTCCATCCAGAGGTAGGGCATCGGGATGGATCGGGCAGGTCCAGAGAGCAGAAAGGGTCAGGATCACTGGCATCTCCATAAAATCATGTGTAGCTCAACAGAAGGAGAGAGGGAGAAGGAGGTAAAGAGAGGGATTATTAGGTATGCTTACTATCCCATAATGGATAACACTGTGTACTTTGCGTAAAAGAAAGTCTATTCATGGTAGGCTTGAGTAAATAAATACGTTTTCATCCTAGACTTAAACACCGAGACTGTGTCTGAGTCCCGAACACTAATTAGAAGGCTGTTCCATAACTGTGGGGCTCTATAAGAGAAAGATCTTCCCCCTGCTGTAGCCTTCGCTATTCAAGGTACCAACAAATAGCCTGCGCCTTTTGATCTAAGTAGGCGTGACGGATCATAAAAGACCAAAAGTTCGCTCAGGTACTCCGGTGCGAGACCGTTTAGTTTAGCAATAATAGTATTTTATAATCAATGCGGGATTTCACTGGGAGTCAATGCAGTGTGGATAAGATCGGGGTGATGTGGTCAAACTTTCTGGTTCTAGTTAAGACTCTTGCAGCTGCATTCCGGACTAACTGGAGCTTGTTTATGCTCCTACTGGAAAATCCAGACAGTAAGGCATTACAATAATCCAATCTAGAGGTCTCAAAAGCATGAACTAATATTTCTGCATCATGTAGTGACATTATATTTCTTATGTTAGCAATATTTCTGAGATGAAAGAAGGCTATCCTAGTAATATTATCTACATGAGCGTGAAATGAAAGACTGGAGTCAATAATCACACCGAGGTCTTTAACTGCTGTACATGACGAAACGGAAAGACCATCCAGAGTAAATATGTAATCAGAACGCTTACGTGCACATGGGCCTAGTACAAGTACTTCTGTCCTGTCAGAATTAAGTAAAAGGAAGTTAATAAGCATCCAATGTCTAATGTCTTTTACACATTCCTCAACTACTAAATATTTTTGAAGCTCAGAGAACGGTCAGAGTTTTTGATTGAGACGCAGATCATGACAACAATCATGACGACGGCGGAAAGTTTTATCAGAGCTCTTCAGTGTGTTTAACATTGCTGTGCATTGTGAAATCGCCAAAAACGTGCTAGTATGATAGGCTGTAGTGGATGCTGTAGTGGATGCTGCTTTTAATCCTCCAGCTGTACATAAAGTATACAGGCACTTTTCCCTACATACTACACTTTTTAAAATGATTTCTATAAATCTAACTTTTGTCTTTTATTTAGCTTTTAGTTATCTAAAGCACTTTTGTACAATTGCCTTTGTGTAGGAAATGTGCTATAATGTTATATATATATAATTTGACGATATATGTCTTGTCGAGATCATAATATTTTATATGCAAGTTATACTGGGGGTTCTTCTGTGTCCTCTTATGCCAGTAGGTGTAAGATAAATTGGCTCTAGGTATGAATGTGTGTGAATAGAGTCCAGAGATAAACTGGCACCCCATGCAGTGTGTATTCCCTCCTCATGACCAGTATTCCCAGGCTCTAAATCCACCACAACTATGATAGGGATAGAGGTAACTGAAGATAGATGATTAAATGATTAAGTGGTATGAATTGGTACAAATTCTACTAATAGAATTCAACAAAAAATTCTCTATAATAAAAATTATTATAATAATAATATTTCCTTAGATTTATATAGCGCTTTTCTAGGCACTCAAAGCGCTTTACATAGTATGGAGGTGGGGCGGGGGATCTCCTCAACCACCACCAGTGTGTAGCATCCACCTGGATGATACGACGGCAGTCATAGTGCGCACCACTTACCGGCTATTAGTGGAGAGGAGATGAGAGTGATGTAGCCAATGCAGGGATGAGATTATTAGGGGGCCATGGTGGAGAATAGCCAATGGGGTAGTTTTGCCAGGACATTTGGGTTATACCCCTACTCTTTATGAGAAGTGTCCTGGGATTTTTAATGCCCACAGAGAGCCAGTTTAACGTCTTATCCGAACGATGTTTTTGTTAATCGCTTTCTGACAGATAAATCTGGTCATACTGTATCTCACCATCTCAATGATGACAATCACAACCTTATATTAGAACAACATCTGTGTGCTGATGTAATCCACAGCTAAACAAGTCACAGAGAGGGTTGGAGCATGTGCGTGTGTGTGTGTGTGTGTGTGTGTGTGTGTGTGTGTGTGTTTGTGTGTGTTTTGGGTGTTTACTGAAGACGGGTTTAGAGAGATCAAGAGAATCTCATAATCTGACCAACATGCCAGATTAATATAGCAGATCTGAATTTCTCTCTGTGTGTGTGTGTGTGTGTGTGTGTGTGTGTGTGTGTGTGTGTGCGTGTGTCTTATGCTAGTCAATTTCAATTCAGCATGTCTCTGCAGATTAATAGAGAAAACAACTCAGCACACATGACAACCTTGCTAACCTTCACACTAACACACATTTGGCCATCTCCCAGAAATCAAATCAACAAACAAACTGACCACTGAGACTTGCCTGTGTGTGTGTGTGTGTGTGGGTATGTACTAATCTAAGTGTGGGGTTACATGTACATGCACAGAATACATGTCCCCAGCACCAATGCTGAATAAAAAAAAAGTAAATAAACAAAAAATCTAGGGTTAAGGGGTGAAAAGGTTTATTTTACAGGACAAACTGGGGAAATGTCTGTAATACTGCATTTTTAGTATAAATCACGGGTGAAAAAAGAGACAGACATGTGATACTTACAAGAAAGTACGCAGCATCGTGTCAAACAATATTATATGCAAGCAGAAGTTTAAATTATACTTGAATAAAAGTCAAAAAGTGTCCATTTTTAATTGTGTTCAAGTGTTTAAAAGAACTAAGTCGTAGAAGTCATTAAAAATCAGGACGTAAAATTCCTGATTTAATTTGTGTGAAAAATTTATAAAAGATATAGGCTAGGTAGACTGGTAGAGGGATTAGAATCGGAGTCTTTTCTTCTATTTCTTTGTTAGAACGTGTGCTTGTGGATCACATTCTTCCAATGTATCTTTAATGTATAAAGAACAAGTTATGCGAACCCTGCGCTCACGATGACGAGCATCAAAGCGACAGGTGACCATGCACGAAATTCAAGCGACTGGTTTGAATGAGTCGTCGGACTGAAGGTGCTGAACAGCTCCCTGAGTCATGAATCAGTGTATGGTGTACACGAGTTGGAGCACTGGTATAGACCCTGGTTCACTACACATTGGGACATCGATGACTCAATTTCTGGTGACATGACTACGTAATCGCGTTGTAAAACATCACCACTGGCATTTACAGTATGAACAACAAGCAGGACCGATATCTTTCTGATGTTATATGTCATATAAATTTGTTAACTTAATCGCTTTGTGCAACAATTCATTTTCAGTTCCACTCAGGTAAAGTAAAACATCGGCATTAATAGTTTAATAATGAATCCGTTAATCTGATTATATTTCATTATATATTAAATTATAGTGCTGTTGAATTCTCACTTCTTGTTGGTCAGAAGCTCTGACATTAGTGCAGCTCCAAATCACAGATTTATATTAATGATATTATGCACCGGTTGTAATAAGTTATTATTTCTATAGTAACAGATTGCACAGGGTCTTGTATGGTGGATGCTCCACATTAACATTAAAAAACAAGTGTAATTTTTGATATGGTGGAATTATCTGTATGGAAATTATTTAACATTATTTAAAATGTTATTTAAAACATTTATGGAAGGAGCCTCCAGTTTTAGTGCTGTGTAAAAGTCACATGCTCAGGACAAAGGATTTTGCACTCTATGTTTTTTTTGTCTTATTAACTCATTAAAAAAATAAGAGAGAGAGAGAGAGAGAGAGAGAGAGAGAGAGAGAGAGAGAGAGGAAACAACTATATTCAGCTGGTATGACATAAATGAGAACAGGAACTAACATATTTTGCAGACGTTCCATAACATTAAACTAAACTAAATGGATAAAGTATGATGTGGCATTCTTTAATAAATATAAAATGGTCTTGTTGGCATACTGTGGTACACTTTGCATTATTTTGATTTTTTCTATAACAGCATGTTCCCAAAGTGTATTATTTCCTACCTTTCATAATAGACACGTGACGTGTACAGTACGTCACATGAAAAAAGAATTCTTATCAGAAATCATATGAATATATTATATGTAAATATTTTTTTTTAATAAGCGTCGGACCTGAGATTAAATGCACTGGTGAATATTAGAGCCGGGAGCTAATCGAGACCCTTCTTTATGTTAACGTATGGTTCTCTTCTTTCTGTTAAACAATCTGACACACAGAACTTGAAAACTCACTCCGTCTAAGTTCCCTGAGAAAAAAAAAAAAAATACAAAATCTGAAATTTAACTCCCAAACTTACAGCAGGCCACCTGATACACCTTCACCAAGATGTATTTCTTTTCCCACGAGGAGATGAGAGTCTATGGTAACTACTGATATGCACAAAAGTTCATGTACCCAATAAAGAATTCATCACAAATACCGAGGAGGGCCAGACACTCCGAGAGCAGAAGATAAGGAGAGACTGGAGAGGCACCATGACCCAGTTTTATGATGGGAAATGATGGGAAATGGTTCATAACAGGAAACACTGAGAGACACCTGTTTTATTCCACACAACTCCGTCAGTGCCGTAGGATAAAATACATATTATTTCCCACAGTTGTTGTTAACTGTGAAGTTAATATACTGTTTATAAATTCATACATTAACATTAATAAAATAATATACTTTAAAATCTTTTTTGTGTGTTGCAGTCAGTGATATTAAATACTCTTTAAACTTACAATTTCATAATGTTAAAAATCCTACGGATGCAGTTTTCAAAAAATATATCATAATCTTTTGAACTTCAGTCTCCTCAAAACAGTTTTAAAGGGTAAAAGATTTAATGCATTAACAAAATTAATATTTAGATTCTTGGGAGTTAAGAATGCCCCCTGCTTCCTTTTCGTTTCTCCACTACTATGTGCTTTAAATTCATCTTTTATTAAAATATGTACATTCTTTTTTAAATCAGTTGAAATTATTGAACAGTATATCATTTAAAATACATCCAATTTCATATGGAATTATGTGGTATGATATAGTTATAACCATAAAAAAAAATATATTTAATATTAAATTCTCAATTAAATCCAAATTTTCAACCTTAATTCAAGTGTCAAAATTTTTGCAATACATTAAACTCCACTTGAAAGTGACCTCATGAAAACTTTAAACAAATTGTAGCTAGCGATAGTTGAATTTCAATTTCTTTGTATATTTTCCCCATCAATATATTTGTTATGTATGAAGAAGTGAGAGTAATTGAGCTACTCAAACAAATTTGCATATCCAAATGTAAAAATAAATAAATATATCTTTTGATTTCAAATTTAATAATAATTAAAAAAAATTGCAACAAACATTCGAAATTGGAAAATTTGTACAAATTTAAACCAGCGAGGAAGTTTAATTTGATTAAATTTATTTCATATAAAAAAAGTAGTCAATGCTAACTCTGTTCCTGTTCCTAGCATTGACATTTTCATTATTGCAAGAAGCTCCAGGCAGTAATAATCTTTTTTTTTCAACTTAAATTAGTACATATTCGTAATTTCGTATTTCTTAATTCAAAATAAGAAAGATAAATCAGCTAGAATTTACTAGGAAAGGTAAAGTATCTTTGATGATTAAGGTTCATTAGTTTCCTAAAGAGATTCTACTTGGATCTCTAATAGGGACACACTTTTGTAGGGTTCTACATGCGAAACTTTTAGTCTTCCTACAGAGGAACAACTCAAATATCGCATTTGTCTGTATACACAATGAAAAAAAATCACAAATTCTAATCGAGATGATATAAATTTCAAGACGTCTAAGATTGTTGAAACTCTGAATCTCTAAGACTGAATTTAGGAGATGAATTTGCACACACTATGAACCTCCATTATGAACCCATGTAATGTTCTACCTCGGCTGTGAGTGTGTTATTCGACTGCCACTCTCTCTGTCCTGAAGAGAGCTTTCTCAGTAAAAAGATGTGTGTGCATATTAAAAAGGGCCTGAAATATTCGTGCTGTCAGCACTGGTCAAAGGCTCCTGCTTTCACACAGGAGCAGACAAAAGCAGGAGGCGGTGATCATCTGGGCCAGAGTGAGAGCGTGTGAGAAATAAATCAGCACAACACACACACACACACACACACACACAAACACACACAAAGACGTATGCAGGCCAGAGAAAGAGAGTTGGGTAAATTCCAGAAAAGCGGGAACAAAGTCTGCACATAGATTAATATTTATTCTGTGGCACACAGAGTTCTGTACAGAACAGGGTACAATAACATCATAACTCTGACTTGACTCTCGTCATTTCTGGATATGAAAATATAAAAGGTGAAAGATCCATGTGGCCATTTTTGGCCAAAGGCTGATATATTACTCAACCACATATGTGTGTGTCTGTGTGCGTGTGTGGTAAATAATCATGAACGTTTTTCAGTGTCACATCACATATTAAACCAATAAAACCAAATAAATCAGAATGCAGATCAAATTCCGTACATGAGAGTGTAAACAAACCGAATATGTGTTAAATACATTATTGTGTGTGTGTGTGTATGTGTGGGTGGGTGAGTGGGTGGCTGAGTGTCTGAGAGCATGCATGTTTTGCCTCATTACTTTTCATGAACAGAATGTGTAACACATGCCACACCTGTGAGTCTCGCTCTACACACCTCTAATGAAAATGATATGCAGCTCAAACTCCGACACGCATACGTACTTCCACATGACATCTGAAACTGCGGGTGATAAGGAAATTCATGCCTTAGTCTCGAAAGTTTTTCTTTAATGCTAGATTTTAATGATATAAAACTCACCTGACACTGTGCCTGTACGTGTGTGTGGGTGTGTGTATACGTACAGCAACAACATGAAGTGTAAAATAATATTCTAATAGATAATAGTAACATGCCGAATTTGCAAAAGTAGAAAGCGTGGAAAATGTCGAAAGTGCTTAACAAGTTTAAGTTCCGATGTAACTCGTGTCTTTTTTCCAGTGACTAATACCAGTCTTTAGGTTTCCTTTGACGCATTTGAAGCCTGATTTAGTGCTGGACGAATAAAACTGGAAGACAGTACGACTCATTTGTTATTCTCAGTCAATTGAAGTTAATCGTAGACCTTCAGTGTGCTAACATCTCATATCACAGTGCTGTTGAATTCTCGAATCTGATTGGTCAGACGGTGTGGATTTTTAATGACAGGTTTATATTAATTAATGTTCTCGTACGAACACATTATTGTGTTTATATTAACAACACATACACAGGGACTTGTACAGTGAATGCTCCATATAATCGGATATATATATATATATATATATATATATATGTTGTTTACCAAAGTAAAAATGCATCATCACTGAACACTAAAGAGTGTTAACTCCATTCCCATTTCGGAAAACTCAATGTCATAGCTTTACCTCTGATTTTTCCACAGTGCTGACACTGGAGACTCCTTTCATAAATGCTAAATAAACACCTCCTAGCAGAAAACTTCATCATTTCAGCACTTAAACTGTTTATGTTGAATTTCTGCTATACAAGTCATTACTCTAGAAAGGATAACAAATATTAGAATGAGCATTTTAATATAAACCTATGATTTGTCTTACAGCTGGCACTACAGTCAGAGCAACTTCTGACCAATCAGAAGTAAGAACAGAGGAGTGTTCTTTATAGAACTTTATAATTGTCAGTACTGTGGATTTAGGGCGTACTATAAGCAGGTTTAAAAATCATACACTGGACTGGACTGAATTGTACCATTTCCCTAACAACAAATAAAAAAATGTATTTAAAGAAGATAATACCAGTCTATTTTTAAAGTAATGACATACTAGTAATAATGAGTAACACAAAGTTTTCAGTGAACATGACTTAAGTGTAAAACTCTGAACAGTAGTTGTAAAACACTTGGCCTGCACTCAGAGAGTAGCAATGGGAAGCCTTGGCGAAAACCGAAGTGTGAAAACCTATCAAATTGTCGGCCGTGGCAGAAATAGCTGGCGGGATTAGTGACTGAAGACAAAGGGGTCATTTTCCTCTCGGAGAACAGAGGAGACTTTGTTTCTTTCTTTGTTTGTACACAAGGAAGTGTGACATGGTTTTAATGCAGTGAGAAAATAAATATGATTCCAACATCCAGTCGAGGTGTAAAGTTTAATAATAAACCCTAAAAATTAACAAAATGTTGAAGTAATTTCCTGTAGCACCTCATGAATATACTTTGAGTTGGATTTCAGGAAGTAAGTCCATAAATGTCATGGGATTACAGTAATATTTAGATATCAACACAGCCTAGAGTTGAGTCCAAAGAAATAGGAAATATTGTTAAATCATTATTTTTTTTTGTTATAACTTATATCATCCAAAATATTATCTTATTATTTAAGAAATATAAAGGACTACAACAAGGTGGGGGGGGGTTGTGTAGTGCGGGAGAATATGGCTTAGTGGTCCAAAGACATGCATTGTAGGCTGACTGGCATTTCCAAATTGTCCGCAGTGTGTACGTGCGTGTGAAATTGTGCCCTGTGATACGTTGTCCCCTGTCTTGTGCCCCTAGTTCCCTGGGATAGGCTCCAGAATCCCCCGCAAACCCTGTGTAGGATAAGCATTATGGAAAATGGATGGATGTGTTGGTTGGTTGGTTGTCCAAACAATACATTCTATTAAAATGATTATCAAAGCAATTCTTAACAAACAGTAAAAAATAAATATATATATTTTTTCCCTATTTCGGCTGCTCCCGTTCGGGGTCACCACAGCAGATCACTCGTTTGCATATTTTTTGGCACAAGTTTTACACTGGATGACCTTCCTGATGCAAGCCTCCACATTTTCCAGGCTTGGGGATGGCACTGAGAGTGCAGTGGCTCGTGCAACCCTCCAGTGGCTGGGGTTTGTTCTCTGACCGGTAATCGGACCCGGGCCATGGCGGTGAGAGCATCACATGCAAGCCAGTAGTCCACCATGGAACCAAATAAATAGATAGATAGATAAATAAATAAATAAATAAATAATATAAATAAGTGAGGTCTTATTAAATGCAAGCAAAGCTTTAATTATAACTAACCTGGGTCAAACGCATGAAAATGTTAAAGTCATCATAACTAAAAGAAAGAGAGAGAGAGAGAGAGAGAGAGAGAGAGAGAGAGAGAGAGAAAGATTGTTCAATGTGATGCTCCATCCTCTACCATTTAGCAGCAATCCTCTGTGAAATGAGGTCATAAAAAAGTACACAGGCTAATCATGCCCTTAAACTTAACCTTTATTAACCATTATATTTGAGTAATTTTTTGGTAATTTGGTGTGCTGTTAGAGGAATGTAATCAACAACGGGGTGATGCGATGCAGCCTGAGTAACTGCTGCCATCCCAAAGTTGATTAAAACAACGACACATCATGCTTTTTATCCATTTCTAGTTACATCCACCAGCAAGTTAGCTTGTCTAGTTATCACAATCGATATAGCAGCTAAGTTAATAAGTTAATAAGATGGAAGAACATGTACATACTGTAATGCATCAACAATTCTACACATTCTGAAAATAAAAGTTCATTCATGTGGATTGTGCATGTCCCTAGGGTAAAGTAAGTTGTTACTATAGAAACGGTATTAGAACGAGCGTATTAATTTTAACGGCTCAACAGTGCCATGGTATAAAT
>JANDJT010000164.1:3452823-3476752 GCA_024331685.1 Stegophilus panzeri
CACAGCGCGTGTTTATACCCCAGAGATGTGAAGACCTGTTGGATGTGTGAATTATTTATTTACTATAAATCAATCATATTGCAAGATGGTTCAGTAGCTGTGTAGAATTTTGGCCATCTCTGGAAAAACAATGGCTGCTTAAGGATAGTTCTAAGCTTTGAAGCAGTTTTACTTGGAACCTTTTAAGAACCTTTTAACCTTTTTTTTTTTTTTTAATCAAACCAGAACTTTTGAGGGTTTCTAAAAGAACAATGTGGAGACTGCAAGATGGAACATTTTTTCTAAAAGTCTATTTTAGTTAATAATTTTTGAAAAGTGGGGGCTATGGTTCCACGGTTCGCATGTTTGCCTTGCATCTCCAGGGCTGGGGGTTCGAATCCCACCTCTGCCCTGTGTGTGTGGAGCTTGCATGTTCTGTGGGGTTTCCTCCGGGTACTCCGGTTTCCTCCCCCAGTCCAAAGACATGCGATGTAGGCTGATTGGCATTTCCAAAATTGTCCATAGTGTGTGAATGTGATTGTACCCTGAGATGGGTTGTGTCCCCTGCCTGGTGCCCTGAGATTCCTGGGATAGGCTTAAGACTACTCATGACTCTGTGTAGGATAAGCGGTATGGAACATGAATAAATGAATTTTTCAAAGACTAATAATATTAAAATACTGTTTATTGCACTGAAATACACTCAAAACCTTTCATGTGTTTGAAAAAACGAAACTTAAACCTTAAATGTAACTTTATCTAAACTAAATATCCAGTTTAACCACCATGTCTGTAATGTTTTCTAATAGCTGTGATGCTATGTATTAGGTTCAGTTGGTAGCAAAAGTTTTTTCAAGGTTTGAATCAGCAAAGGTGAAATGGTTGGATATTTTGTTCAATTTCATATGAATTAAGTTGTAAAAAAAAAAAAAAAGTTACGAACTTTAACACCATCACTAACCCCAAACATTTTCATGCTAAGTCGTGTTAATTAATACAAATCTACAACCATGAAAGTACACAAAATTCGGTCGCAGACTATTAAACAGCCATGACATTTTATATACAGCAAATATATAAAATTGTTCTGTTTATCATATGTTTCCGAACCTTTGCAGACTTTTGTTGATACATTACATAATGTGGGGGAAAAAAACTCTAATGGAAAATATTTCTACCAAGAAAAATCACTACAATTATATGTAAAGTTAATTTAAATTCATGTGACATAAATACAAGAAAAGATACACAAGGGAAGTCAAATAAGCTACGTAAGTGAAAACTTGCTAAATATAATATTATATTTTTACAGCACCTTTCTCAAATTCGAGGCTGCTTCGCAAAGATTTACAACAAAATAACACAAATAGAACAAACATAACGACAAACATAAAGTGTTCATGGATCAGGTTAACCGATGTGATAGAATAAGCATAAATAACAGAACAAAATAACGCACAAACAACTATAAATGAGATATTTTAATGCGTTTCCATTTGATCTCATTATGCATATGGGACTTTAGGTAATTATTGTCCATTAACAGTACAGGCCTCTAAATTTGATGCTGCAACTTAAAAATAAAATATTATCTGAGACAACAAGAAAGAAAAGAAAAAAAAAAAGTCACATTTATGTTTAATTAACCGAGCAAATCAAATCTTCATAGATGTGTTCTGTATGCTTGTGCGGCTTCCTCGCGTTAATGCTGTGCAATATAAACAGCACCAGTGAGGTTTATCTCTGTGCATGTCACTAAATGAAAGAGACTCTGAAAGGAAAAGAGAGATTAAGTGTGAGGGAGAGAAATGAATATACGCCAGCCAAAAGAGAAGGGGCTCTGGAAGTGGGAAAGGGAGAGAGAGAAAAGCTAAATTTGGGGCAGGAGGGAAGCCAAATGTTTGCTTCTCTGTGCTCTCATTACAAACTCTGGAGGTTTTCCACTTTTAGGTATTAAAAGAATGAGAGAGGGAGAGAGAGCGAGAAAGAGAGAGAGAGAGAGAGAGAGAGAGGGGTCATTTGCAAATGAATGCAGTAGCAGTTGTGGAAATATAAGCATGGGCTCCGTTCAGGGACGAGCGGGACAAATGCGGGCTTTGCTCCGGGGGAGAAAAGAAAGAGGGGTGACCCCTGCACTAATGTAATATACATTCACAGCATTTCTCATCCAGACGCCCGGGCAACTGCGATCAACGGCTCTGAATGAAGGAGTGAAATAATGAATGAACGGATGACTAGAATGAGAGCCAAGAGGTGAGGCAAAAGTTCTCTCAGTTAGTCATCTTTAAAGGGAAAAAAACAGAACAGACAGCACGGCTGAGAAGGATGTTCACTCCGCTCGAGGTTTATGAGTTGCTGAACGATTAAATGCCGTTTAAACGTAAACTGTTCGAGAAAGCGAACATGCGCTGGCATAGTGTCGGCCATTAAATATGATTTTTGAGTTAAATAGTGCGGGAAAACTGAGTGAGCGAAACTCATTAGAACGGCATAATCTCCCTATTCTCCGCCATAACAATGATTGGAGATTTGGGGGAATGTGCCATTGATTCAGCTCAGCATTCAAAGTAATAAATCAAGTCCAACCTGCCTCGCCTGGGCCCATTGGCGTAATTCAGAGCCGCTCCGCCATACCAGTCAATTAGTTTAGAGAGAATACATTCAATACATTGAGCCATCCACTGACAAAGCGTAATGAATTCAACTGCTTTAAACCCCCAACACGCAAACACACACACACACACACACACACACACACACACACACACACACACAGGAAAACTAGAAATGATTTAGAATATTTTCCCCCCTTTTTTAAGTGTATGTATTTATTTATTTATTTATTTACCACATTAGTGCATTCCTGTATTTAAAATATTATGTATTATAAATACAGTTATACCATGTTATATAAGTCACTGCATACTGTATAATGCCTCACAGGCATGAGGTATGAGTGTGTGTAAGTAATACAGCTACAACCAGACCACTTTATAAACCAGTAGTATATAACCTCAGCTTGCATTATAACACTTGTTCGGGACTTGTATAATGTCAGGATGCATAATAAGGATGCAGTATAACGTCTGTTCATATGTCGAACGTTGTAAACACTCATTTAAGCCTAATACAGTCCTTCCAGGATTTAGCGATTTAGTGCTTGCAGAAATCTTTCAATATGACTGCAGATTTTCCGCAGGTTTGGGCCACGACATGACGCGTCATGTGACATCATCACAGCTCGCATTCAACCAAAGCCCCCTTCGATTCACGTGCGTCGAACATGAGCACAGCTAAAAGGTCTCGTTTACCAACAAATCACTGTGAAGAAGTGTGCGAAATAATTTCACGCAATTGTGATTTCACCAGTTCAAGTAGTTTTTGGGAAAAAAAAAAAAAGCACAAAAACCTCTTTATTCTGTGCGGTCTGCTAATAACTTATAATGCATTATAATACCGGCTCTGCAACATTACTCACAAGTACAGATACTTTTTGACAATACATACATACTGTATATACACAGTGATATACAGTATAATAGATCAAAAAATACAATTAAATAAAATTCAATACAATAATCCAATCCAATCCAATCCAATCCAAGTGTGTGCTATGATAGTCAAACTGATTTTTGAGATTAATTGTTTGTTTAGGTTTATGGGACATTTAGCTAGAAATGTACTTGATAACTTGATTAAATAAAACAATTAAAACTTGTAATGAGACTTTGAAATGAAATTAAAGACAAGACACAACAGTAGGAAGACATCATGAGACAAAAATCTTTGAGGGGGTGGGGAAACACACCGGGGTGGAAGATGATGACAGCAGTTAAATCAAGGTGTGTGTCAGTCTCTGCTACTCACACGCACACACATACACACCCACACACACCTTCGCAGAAGTAGTTACTCACAGAACCGAGAGGCACTGTATTTTTCTTAATTATTATTTTCATCTATTTAAAAAAAAAAAAAAGTTTCTTTCTGATTATTACTGACTTTGCTTAAAAGGTTGGAGGAGGAGAGGATAAAAAAAACTAGTGGACCAACCTGCTAAATTATAGAGAGAGAGAGAGAGAGAGAGAGAGAGAATGAACAGCTGTACTGTTTTCTCTCTAGTCGTCTCTTTGTAATCTGTATTAACCACACAGCATGGAGGTTGAGAGGGTCAAACTCTTTTAGTGCCTGGAGGGAGGAGACGACTAATCTGCAGAAGCCTGCAACAACAAACCACACAAACACAGCGTCTCCAGCTCGCCCTGACCCTCGCCCGGATATAATATATAGGCTACAGTAATTTATTACAGTAACATACTGTGTAAATTACAAATATTATCACCGTAATCTACACAGCAGCACCAGGAGAACTTACTGACAAATAATAAAAATGTGACACTTTACAATCTCTGATCATGTTTAAGACAAATGTAATGTTCCAGTACTGGTGGGTATTACAAAACTGTTGTGGGTGTTCTGGGGGTGTGCTTATTTGATTGACAGGCTTCCCAAAGCGCTCATTATGCACATTATCCATCCGACACTAGCACAAATAAGGCTTTGTAAATGTAGAAACAGAGTTTAAGATTCCATTTCTACTGCGAAAGAAATCTGATGCATGAAAAAATTCACATTTGAAAACATTTTTAAAAAAAAAAAGAAATGAAGATTACTTAATCACTTAACTGTTAAAGCTGAAATCATAAATCGTGATTGCTTTCAGAATTTTTATAATGTCATCGTATAATTGTGGGCGGGGCAAACAAAAGTCTAATAGCAATTCATTTCCTGTTAGTAGGCGTGTAGTCTAATACAATCATCTACAGGATAGCATGTCCATGTTTATGTTGGAAAGTGCACTTTTCACAAGCCAGTCAAATCCACAAATCCAACTGAAATCAAATCCCACCCACTGAAATTTCATTCAGGTATACGTCACAATGCAGAAAACATTATGGTCAGAAATATGATTTTGAATATGTTTTTTTCTCCAGATATGTTCAAAGGATTCTTCAGTTTGTCTCCCTAAGTGATTTCTTAAAGGTTCCATGTAGAACCTTAGATTTGGCTATTAAGTAGAACACCTTTAAAGGCTAACTAAAGCTTAAACTTGGTATAACTCTTTATTCCATCCATCCATCCATCCATCCATCCTTTTTCCATACTGATTATCCTACACAGGGTCGCGGAGAGTCTGGAGCCTATGCCAGGGAACTCAGGGCACAAGGCAGGGGACACCCTTGACAACCCATCACAGGGCATAATAGCACATACATTCACACACTATGGACAATATGGAAATGCCAGTGTCTTTGGATAAGGCATGTCTTTGGATTGAGGGAGGAAACCACAGTACCCAGAGGAAACCCCTGAAGCTTGGCAAACATACTAACTACGAAGCCAACTTGCCCTCTATAACCCTTTAATATATATGTAAAAAAAAAATTCTTGGAAAAATCAAGGGTTATCAAGGGTTCTTAGCTAACTAATGAGGTTCTAGTTGGAACCATCTCTGATAGGGAAGTAATATATGTAGGGATGATATGATAGGGATATGTAAACTGATGTACAAAATGGTTCTATATACAATCTAAGTGTTCCACCAGAGGAGCAAACCAAAGACCCTTAAATTTCCAAATTTCTTTGTGTATTCTCATTTCTTTGTGTATTCTCATCTCTTTGAGAGGTTCTCCGTATAAATTTGGGCTTTTAGCTTTCTTAAAGGGTTCTACTTGTTAACCATTGTAAGGTTCTTCCATACGTTGTGCCATTAAAAGTTCCACCACAGAGATGTTTTTTTTTTTTTCTTTCTAAGAGTGAGCTTAATTAAATAAAGCTGTGAATTAAATAAAGTTATATAAGTGGTTTCTCAAGGGTTCTTTGGATAGATAAGGAGTTCTATCATTCCAGAAGGGGTTCTTTCTGGAACCTCATCTGCCAGGGTTATAATGGAAACTTCACTAGTAGTTTCACTCAGAGAAAACAAATCACAAAAAGGCATTAAGATGACACATGTAGGCGACGTATAAACTTGACCTTATAGTCAAGTTTGAATGAAAGTTGTACTTTTTTTTTTTTTTCCCCAAATCCCTAGAACCATTCTCAAAATAAAACTTTTTAGAAACAGTAGCCCACTTAAAAGAAGCTCTAAAGCTTCGACACAATCCCGGATTAATGTGAAGAACAGGAGCCATATGCTGCTGAAATCCCAATTCAAGTGTATAAGCATCTGGTAGTGTATGGTGCATGGTGCGTGTGTATGTACGTGTGTGTGTGTGTAATCTGTGCTCACCAGGGCACACAATCTGGTGGTCTCTCGGCATGTCCATCACGGCAGGTTAGCGAGAGAGCGAGAGAGGTTTGACTTCCGCATGTCCAAGCCTTGATTTGCGCTCGCACACAATTGGCTTAAAATGGATTTAAATTTTGAATCTAGACAGTCAGCTAATCCCAGTGGTGTGTGTGTGTGTGTGTGTGTATCTGTATATGTGTTGAACATGTACAGCATCTGTTAGTGATGAATCAAGCAACACAGCTGTGCTGAATGAAGTTGTGATGTGTTGAAAGTTCTGCATTAACTACATTATCATGCATGAACCTTTAGATGACAGAATGTTGGAAAACACTCCCAGACACTCATACACACAAGTGCACACATCATCCGTCTTACAGGGATTTGGTGGATGACAGAGCACTCAACACCGATACCGATCTTCCTGCTTGCCACAAAACCCGCCCGACACGCTGACTGATAAACTAAAAGTAGACCGAAATATAAAACATCATTTAACCAAACAAGGCCGGATTTAACGTTGTAAACATCCTGCTTATTATTTGGCTATTTATCTTAAACCGCACTACTGAGTGAACTTTATCATCTATACAGAATCGAAGTAAAGCTGCGTAGATCTGCTACAAGTTTATAATATATTAGAACAAGCGCATTAACACGTAAAACTGTGATTTGCAGCTGCACTAACTGTCATAGCTGCTGTTAGAGAAAATTAATCAACACCATTTGACCAATCAGAATCAAGAATTCAATGACGCTGTGGTAGAAATGTCTGTGATTGTATTATAACAGTTTTAATAAGCACTGTATAATCTAACAGATGATCACATGACAAGCCTATGAAGGGTTAAAATGCTTTTCTCTTTCTACATTATTTGAATACAAAGCACAATATACAATGTACTTATTCATTCTGCTGCACACACACACACACACACACACACACACCTAATCAATAATGTTCCACTTTAATATCACTCATAGTGGCACAACGTCACCATCAAAGCCCAATAAAGCTTCCCCAGGCCAGGACACTCACGCTCACATGTGTACCGTGTTATAGAAGTTAACACATAAATCTCCAGCACGTCAGCATTAATGCACGGTAAATGACCGGCGCTCTGATTGAGAGGCTCCATTTGGAGCCATTTTCACACCTGTAAACGTTAAGAGGATGCAAAGTTGTAAATACTTAAACGAGCACCGCGAAAGCGGCGTGAAAGTCTGAAAGCTCACGACTCCGAAAAGACAAATACGTTCGCGCTTGACTCCCGACATCGCTTCCGGAGCGTGACGTCACTGAAAACACGGGAAGATATTTGCACATCCTTATTGTGAGATAATTCAAAGAACAAGCCGTTGAATTTGAGTTATAGTTTAGAAGAAAAAGTTACAAAAATGAAAGAAAGAGAAAGAAAGAAAATAATAGTCCTGAATGAGATGTACATGTGCACTTTTACTTCATATGTCAAAAGACTTTGAGGTAGCTCTCGTTTCTTTAGGAGTTTTTGTAAAGTTTTGTCGCAGCAGATTTTTACATTTTTTTCCCACCCGTTTTTGTGTTGTATTTATGTCCATGTTTCTTCCATCCACCATGACCAACAACCTCCACAGGGCAGGGGTGAAGGTATCACAATCCAGCGTTCGAAGAAGACTCTCGTCTCATATCCGTCTTTTGATCTCAAACCCAATAGTCTTTGGTGTATTTCCCAAACAAATGAATTGGCCTTGCTGTTGTGATAGTTTCGGAGGGGACTGTTTTTTGTTTTTTGAAAGCTGTGGCTTTTTTTTAGCTGTTTTTTTTTTTTTTTTTTATAGTCGGAATTTCTCCAGAATTGAGCAACATCTGATGGGTTTTCTCAGACTTCCACACGATTTTGGCCTAGTGTAATTCAACTTTTGCAGGTGATTTTCTACAGAAACATTTTATTAAATAAAAAAAAAAAAAAGAAAAAAGAAAACTGACTCAACCAAGATCAGAAGTCGGCATATCTGGAACCGAATACAATCTCCACAATTCTTTTTCCAACAATTTCTTACTCGTAATTGAACTTACTTGTAACTGAATAGTCTAATTGAGTTGACTGAAGAAATTTCAAAACTTCAAGACATTCCACTGAAAAAAAAAAAAAATAAATAAAAAATTCAGCTTGTTGCAGGTAAATATTTTCATTTTGCTCAACTGAAACAACGCTTTATATGTCGTAAATGTTTGTCAGTTGTGCAAAGCTAAAATACTTACCAGCAAGTTCGATTTTTTTGTTTTGTTTTGTTTTATGACCAACATACATTAAATAATTTCTTATGTGGTCTAAATAACATTGTCTCTTCCATTTAAGGGATTTTTTTCCATGATCGTAATATTAAAACTTTCCCCTTTTCATTTAAATACAGGGGGAAAAAAGCCCAATTTGATGGACAGTCTGAACAAACGGAGAGAAACTAAAGAAACTCTGGAGCAGCATTATTCTCTCTTTTCTCTCCGTGCATTAGCATATCTTTACCCATCCACACTCTATGTATATCAGCCATATTAATAGGTGGGAAAATGTTTGGAAATGATGCTGACAAGACATGCACTTTTTGTCCGAGCCCACCGTTTTGTTCTCGCTTTTCTCTCTTTCTCTCCCTTTCTTTCTTTCACATCATCTCTTTTTTTCCTCTTTCTGTCTCGCATTTTCCAACTCTCTATGTAAAAGCAAGTGGCATGAAAATGCTCTATAAATCTGTTTCCCAGAGGAATTCCAGTCTGTCTGGTCGAAGCTGACAGCTGAGATTCAACACTTGTTGTGCAGTCAACAAACAATTTACCTTAGCTTCACTGGCTCTCAAAGGCTCTCGCTCTCGCCCTGTCACACGGATCACGTAAAAAATGTCGTTGTCACAGCTCTTTCTCCTTTCACGCCCGATGAGCTGGCTCGGAGTTTTCCAAACACGTTAAGTCGCATAGGAATTAAGCTCCGGAAAAGCCGCTGTCCGCTTCCTTTCGTCTTTCTCATGTGTGTCAGAGACTTCTGTGTAAAAAAGAACAAGAAAAAGAAGGCCAGAGCTGTGGCAATTTCTACGTAATAAGAAACTTAATTTAATGAAGTTGAAATACAGTTTAAAGGAAGAAACAATTACAGCACACGGCCGTGCTGGTGCTAGTTTTAGGCAAAATGTTAATTTCTAGGTTGCTTTCTATGAAAACGTGTTTGTATTAAACAAAAAAGAGTAATATTCTTCTTTGTTTGTCTAATGCAATGACTCCACCAAGGTCAAAGGTCATCCCATAGAGAGTAGTGATGCATACGAAACTGATTACCTCAATCCCAATGGTAGAAAACCTGATTATCTTCAACAATCGTGTCTAAAACCTTTCATGAACATCATGTATTTGTTTTTTTTTGTTTTTTTTTGTTTGTTTTTTATTGTATATTGAACGCACCAAAATCCAGGCAGAACTTTTGCAACCCAGAAGTCGAGCTGTTGCTTGGTATAACTGCATATTTGATGATTTAAAAGTCCTGCCTCTCCAAACAGCTGAAATTACAGGACTGAATAATGTCCAGTGTTCACACACGTCAGGATGAAACCAGACCTTTGATGCTCGCTGGTTTTGGGAATCAGTCTGGAGTACTTATCTGTTTAAATGTCCTTCCTGTACACCTGCCTGAGGTGTGGCTCCAGTGGGAAGTGAACTAAAAGTCACTCATTAGAAGGTGGAGGCCTTTCAATCAATCTGTCCAGACTGTAGTGCTATGACTGCTTTGATCTCGTAAAAAAAAAAAAAAAAAAAAAAAAAAAAAGGAAAAAAAAACAAGAAAAAAAAATCTACCAATCCATAGATGATGGAGCTATTTGTTCAATGCAGGCATATTAGAAAGAGAAAAAGTTTTAAAAAATTATAAGAAAATATTGTTGTAGTTTGGACAAATTTTTTTGAATTGAAAGAAAGAAAGAGAGAAAGAAAAAGAAGAAAAAAAAATAAAGAAGCATGCATTTTATTTAAATGCATTTTATTTTCTATTTATGTTATTTATTTCTGTAATTTATTAATAAAATTATTGAAAAAAAATATTGTATTTTATTAATAATGTTGATGTTCTGTCTTTTGAATATATTATATATTTCTAATTTAGAAAAAAAAAAACAAACAAAAAATATTAATACATTTATAAGAAAACATTATTGTAGTTTGGACATATTTTCTTTGAATTGAAAGAAAGAAAGAAAGAAAGACAAAAAGAAAGAAATGCCAAGAAAAGAAAGAAGCATAAATGCATTTTATTTTCTATTTATGTTATTTTATTCTGTAATTTATCCATAAAATTATTTCATCTTTTAGTAATGTTATTTTATTCATAATGTTGGCTTTCTGCCTTTCTAATAAATTATATATTTTTACTATATCATGGCCTGTGCAAAAGTTTGCATCCCCATGATATATTTTTCAAAAAATTGATAGTCATTGTACATAAACTATTGCACAAACTATCGATTGTTTGATTGTTTATTCTTATTTATTTCTGTCTGTTTGTTTATTTGTTCAATTTCACAAGATGGCTTGTTTCTGCTAACAGGATATGATTTGTCTTAAAACTATCAAAAAGGTGGATGAAGTGAGTAACATTCTTTTTTACCCTTCATTTTTTTACACAAACAAATAAATTGTATTAAAAAAAAACCCAAAAAAAAACAAACAAACAAGGATTATACAAACAAATGAATAATTAATTGATTATAAAAAATAAATTAAAAACAAGGTTTTGTTGCTACAAAAAAACAAATAAATGATAATTAAAAAACAAGGTTTTTGCAAGCAAATAATGATTTAACAAAGAAACAAATTAATAAATGCTGAAAATAAATAAAAGTTATAATAAATAACCAAACAAACAAACAAATAACAAAAAAAATATTCGACAAAGATGAACTACGCATCTAAGATGAATTATATCTTTTTTCCCGCTCATGGATGATTCCGAATATCTCAAATCATTCAACTTTTTGACTCGTACGTCTAATCCGTGACATCACCTCTCCTCCTGAACCTCATCACCTGTACGATGAAATCCATTTTCCTTGCCTCATAACAAACCCACCAGCTGTGACATCACTGCGTGTCTCCTGAGGTCACGACACGATAAAGCCAACAAACTCTTTTAAGCGAACCTTTTAACACACAAGACGCTCTTAAATCCTGCGTGGACTGACGACTTGATGCAGGCTTAAGAGAAACAAATGAATTATTCACATAAGTAAATGGATGCTTGTAGATACTTTCCAGACGTATGTACTTTTTAAACAGAGGCTGATGAGTCGAAGGGAGGATGAGGGGCAACTGATATGGAATGAAAGGGAAAAAGAAGAAAGGAAAGGCTCTGTTGGTGAGGATAAGAGGCTAGAGAAGGCCACAAAAGCACCGGCGTTAGAACAACCTCTGAATTGTGGACAGCATTCAACACACACACACACACACACACACACACACACACACACACTCAGGACACAAGAATAGCATGAGCTGAATAATAGTATCTCTAATAAGCAGCAAGGCTAATTAGCTACATAAGATCTTTATAATCACTCGGTATGGGAAGATATGAGAAAGAGACATCGAAAGAAAAAAAAGAAAGAAAAGAGAGAGAGAGAGAGAGAGAGAGAGAGGGATAGGGATGGAGGGAGTAGCTGGATGGATGAATGGCTGTTTGGCAGGTGTAATTAGACACGTACTGTATGCGGAGCACTACGGGGGGTAGCCACAGGGTGAAAGCATGCATGTATCATCATTGTGTGATTTTCCTCCATTCATTCTCTCTTATCACTCCGAAAAGGAGCACAAAGAAAGAGGAGGATTCGTAGCAGGAGCTGTAGAGCTGCACTGTAATTGGGCCGAGAATGTGGGATTCACAGACATCTACAGTAACCGCAGTCATTCACGCGTCAGAGCGCTCGGAATAAAATCAGGAATATATTACAAATATTATATCATTTCTTTTCATTCATAAATAAAATCATATCGTAATAACGTTTGGTTGTTTTGTGTGTTAATTGAACGATTTACTTGAGTTATTATAGTATTTATTTTGTTAGGATATTGGTCAAATTGGATTTGATTGATACCGATATAAAATCAATAATCAATCAATAATACAAATATGTATTATTTGTGTGGCTCAGTATTTTAAACATGTCATTTTAGCAACATAATAATACTTGATGAAACATGATTTTTTTTTTTTTTTTTGTATTTAATTAAATTGCAACAACATCACTTTCATTCTTCTGTACTTTTTGCTTCATTTCACTGTTTCTAATGTTATCTTCTCGTATTTTGTTTTTTTTTTGTTTAAGGATCGAAAACAACATTTAGACAACATTTAGACAACATTTAGACAACATTTAGACAACATTTGACACTTTTTACACTGTACAGTCATAAATTAAATGAATAAATAAATTCCTTTTAAAAAAAAAAATTCCGTAAAATAAATTCCTCATGGCCTAAATACTGCATACATGCGTGCAAAAGTTTACACCCTATGATTTTATTTATTGAAAAAAAAAAATGTAAACATACTGTAAATGCGCTTTTAATTGAAAAGTAGCCGCAAATCACAATGGAAAGTTGGATTATAACTCAAGCCAAAAATGAACAAATAAACACTTTGCAGAGAACCAGAATTCAAAGTTTCTGTTATGAAGCTCTCGTTCTCCAGACAAATGAACAAATGAACAATTTTGTGGTTTTACTGTGTTTCAAGGGCGTCTAAACTTTTGCACTTGAACGCAGGCTATATATATATATATATATATATATATTTGCATGATAACTTTGTTTGTTGTTGCCATACAAGCTAAAAGGAGTAAAAATTTGCACTTTTATCCCTGATTTCCGTGGTGAATGAGTGAGACGGTTGCTTGATCGACCAGTGAAAGACTTTAGAAGGAAGACCGAGAGAAAGAGAGATACGGGAAAGAATGAAAGAAATGAGAGGGATGAAGGAGAAAAGGTCGGTGTGAAAAGAGGGGTCGTGACTAGCAGTCCGTCTGAAGAGTTTCTACATCCTCGCAAAGAGCCATGACATCATCAGGTATTGAAGTGTACAGGGGGAGAAAGACGTGTGTGTGTGTGTGTGTGTGTGTGTGCATGTGGAGATGAATCAACTCTGTGTTTGCTTCCCTTTTCACTTTCTCCATCACAAGCTTTGTATTTTAGAAACTCAGGGTAACGTCCTGTGTGTGTTTTCCTCTGAAACACTCCTCTGTTTATATAATTCTCATTATATCATATCATATTTTATACACTCCGTCCACCCTCCCTCCATTTCTATTCATCCCTCTCTCCTATATAGTCAGACATTTTAAAGGCTTCAGCATAAAAACATTTCAGTAGACGTAAAAATCCTATAAATCGATAGGGCTTCAACAAGTGGCGGCCATTTTGTTGTTTTTTCTAAATGACAGTAAGACTGTCAACCCCGCCCCTAAAGTGAACGTGTCATGAGTGTAAAGATTTTTTTGAAGCGACAGCCATTTTGATGCATTTCATATCATTACAGTACAGTACATTACATCACCGATCACAGTTAGCTAGCTAACGTGCCGCTAATGGATGACAAACGCTGAGGCGTCCATGTTTCTCCTCACAATGTATCTCAAACGCACGGAGGATGAAAATGACATCATTCCGAGTTCTGTCTTCCCGTGTCTGAGGTAAGTCGAATAACTTATCTATAACTTTCTATAGATACTATGTTTGTGCTTAGGGGTGGTCTCAATCCACAATTCAACACACACACACACACACACACACACACACACACACATGGGAGACATGTGAAGCCCTCAGACGTGAAGAACCATCATTGGTCCATTTAGTACAGACTGAAGCGTCTGTACTGGAGGGGTGACAAATTCTCCAAGGCCACGTTATCTCACTCTGTGGCTTTCAGCTCGCATGCTATAAACACAGAGGCACACACACCAACATACACACACATTCCAGTGACGCATCTAGTAGCACACTATAGTCTACACACGTACAGGTAATAGAAGGTAAAACAAGTTATTTTCTTCGACTTACAGATATAGACCTTCCGTGTGCGTGCACACTGACTCCATAAAGCCAAAAAATAGCTGCAAAAACAACGAAACATGGCATTTATTCATATAAAAATTCACCATATAAAGCATTAATAAACTAAAAAGAAAATCAATACTTTTAACCACCGTTTAAAACTGCTTTGGCTCCCTCGGGTACACTGTGGTCCAGTTTTATAAGAAAATCAGCCGGTACGCTGGTTTCTAAGCATCGTAGAGAACCTGACCCAGTTCTTCTGAAGATTTTAGCTATTTCAATTCCTTGGGTTTCTGCAAATAAACCCAGACAGCACACAGAGGAATAACACGCCAGACCATGCTGTTATCTGAAAATAATACACGTCAGGGTTTTTAAGACTTACTCATTCACTTGAAGTGAAAATTCCTATTAATTATAATTATCCATCCATCCATCCATCCATTTTCCATACCGCTTATCCTACAGGGTCACAGGGAACCTGGGGCCTATCCTAGGGAACTCGGGGCACAAGGTGGAGACACCCTGGACACACACATTCACACACTATGGACTATTTAGAGATGCCAATCAGCTTACAATGCACGTCTTTGAACCAACCCTGGAGGTGCTAACCACTAAGCCACTGAATAATAATAATAATAATAATAATAATAAGAGGAAGAAGAAGAATAGGAGGATCTGAGCAGGTGTGGTAAGCTACCGACAAAAATCTGTGAAGTGAAAAAACAATAAAGCACATATTGTACATCGGAAAATTTAAATAAAGCTTTCCAAAAGTTTTTTTTTTTTTTAAAAGTTGCAATTCTCTGTAATGCTCATTGTTAATAACATGTTATGATGTCGTGCTGCGTCAGCTCTCAGACTTAATGATAAACATGTACCAATTCCAGGAAAGTGGACCATCTACTTTCTGAAAACATCATTAAATCATTTAAACAACCTTCTGGTAGAACATTATCCATTTTTTTTTTTTTTACATGATTTTTTAAACCATGAGCTATGATGATTCATTCAGCTTCCTGGATGTTATGTTGTGTAGATTTGAGTCAGCCTTGTTAAATGTAACGAGGACGTCGCTGAGGACGCACCATGAGTGACCACAAACGCTTGGGGAATTCTGGGAATTTTCCACCACCTGTGTACAACATTGAGACCTTGAGCAGCTATGAAATCATCTACTACCTAGGTTAATAAACTTCTGATATCACTCCATTCCGAGCAAGAGAGAAAAACAGACAGGGTGGAAAAAAAAAGAAAGAAAAAAAAGAGAGCGCAACATCTAATTAAAATGCCTCAGTCTTCTTCCCACAATCAGTGTAACAAAGAATACACCATTCTTCTTCCCCTAAATTTCGTCTCTCCAGTAGACCCCCCCTACCCCCCACCCCCCGTATAGATAAATACTGACTCATGTTTACTTAGCGATGAACACATTTTTTATCAGCTTTGCATGGAAAAACAATTTGGCCTTGAATGCTGAATGTTTATGTTTGATCAGCGTGTATGAAAGGCTTCCTTTAGAGTGGTTCAGATGAAACTGACCTGGTCACGCCTGATAAGCAAGACGAACATCAATACGGAGCCGCATGTGAAAACAAGACAAGAATTCGCACCCTGTTACCCTCTTACACCCTCCACATATGACAAAATATATTCATTGTACATTTAAGGTTTTGAACTGGCTCGATTTGTAAATGGATGAGAGCGAAAATCTTTTCTTTTCACTCCACTGGAATCTAAATGGAGGTTTTGGGTAAAAAACCAGTGCTTCCAGATCGGTCACGATTAATCAACAACCTTCCCAATTCACTACAAACCGTCTCAATGTCTAAACTAATTCATATCGGTCACTAAACATGAACACGAAGTACCTCAGCGGTCATTACACTCACGTCGCAGATGACCAGTCACAGAAACGAGCAAAGGATATCCGTTTACAATTAAAGACTAGATGTGATACTGTAAACCTGCTCCAAAACAAGTGAATATTGGCACAGTGTTCATTAAATCCTTGAAGATTCTGAAGCTCGTCTACAGAAAAGGGCACAAAAGCTATCAGACATGTTTTCAGACCAATTGGATTACGAATAACTCCTTTTGTGTGAGTCAATCTGGCAACCCTGATACATCGGCAATATATGGTATATTTGTATATGTAAACCGGTTTTTAAAAAAAAGTTGTGATAACCAGATTTAACCAGTTTTCAGAAGATGTCAGACTTAAGGTATAGTATTTCAGCATATATTGAAGAATATACTGTATATTTCCAATAACCAAATTAATCCACGAGGCTACGTGTCTAGCTAGCAATATAACAGGCTCATATGGGTTCGAATGCGTAGATAGATTTCGGCACACTTCTTTGGACCAGACGGTTAGAAACTGGTGCGTGTTGTGATCTCCTTAACGGAAAACAAAACAAAACAAAAAAAAAAACACCAGGATTTTATTTAAGGCTCCCAAACAAAGTGAGTTTACCTTCTTAGCAGCTATAAAAGGTAGGATTATCACTCTGCTTGTAAAGAGAAGAAAGCCTGTTTGAAACAATGAAGGAAAAAAAAAAAAGAAAAAGAAAAACAAGACTCTCCTGTGCTGAAGCCAAAGGCAGGTGTTTGGCAAGCTACTGTGGACTTTCTCATACACACAGCGTTGGCAAGAACGAGCAGGAAAAATACAACAGTAACAGAATAATCAGACACCTGCTGTGCTGTTGTAGTTCATATCATATCAGAGATGCCTGAAATAATTTAACAAACAATCTGTCAAGGTTATATTTCACACGACACGCAGCGTTATTAATTCGAGAGACAGCGATGCGTGAGACATTGACGTTAAAAGGTGGGATCAGTACTTGTTAAGGCGAAGTGTCTTCTCACATCAAATACAGATTTAATTCAATATTCGCTTGGAGGAGAAAAATAAATAAAAACCTTCAGACTCTGATGTACTGTAAGGTCTTTAAACCAAGGGATTTTTTTTTTTTTTTAAATAAATGAAGTGGACCAACAACTTCCAACCAATCAGGACCAGGAGAAGTCTCGGCTTACCTGTCAATCATGTTACCTACACTGTAAAACCGGATAGTTCATTTAACTCAAAAAAATTGAGGAAACTAATTACCTCAACATTTTTAAGTTGATAAGTCAATTTCTTTAAGCCAAATACACTTAAATATAACAAAAAATAATTTTAAATTACAAAGTTTGAGTTAAATTTTTGTTAAATTTAAGTGTATTTGGCGTAAAGGAATTGATTTATCAACTTAAAAATTTTGAGGTAATTAGTTTCCTCAAATTTTTTTTGGAGTTAAATGAACTTATCCGGTTTTACAGTGTATCAGTTCAGAAAGTATTTAGGAGATTGATGTTTGGCTTTGGAGGGAATATTTAAAGGAGGAGAGGAAGAATGTGTTTTAAATTTTCACAACAGTTAGCTTCAGCGTATTTCTGCAAATCGCTGACTATACCTTTAAGTCCAGAGGTATCATGTGATCACGTTCAAGCAGTTCTGAAAGGATCTGAAAGTGTTAAAATGATGGGTCTTTTTAAATATGAAAAACAGCGATGTTCCCTCCACTACTGCGAACGATCTATTGCAAAAGTTTACACCCCCCATGGATTTGCTAATGGTCTATTAAAAATAAATGACATCCCAAATGTGCTTGTATTCTGGATGGGAAACAAATAACAGAAGAATAGTTGAAGAAGAGTCATTTTATGATGACTCACTTGGTCTCTAGACCTGATCCGAAGAAGGCAGTGTATGACAGTTCCATCGCTGAGTTCGAACAGATAGAGTATATCAAGAAGAATGGACTCAAGAACAATGGCACAACAAGAAAAAGTCCAGCCGAACATCAGGAGATTTTAAGTTTGAATCCCAGTGATGTCACAGCCATCTGTGCCCGGGAGAGGAAAAATTGGCCTTGCTGTTTGAGTTGGTCGGGTATAATCTGTCTTTCCTGTCAATCATAACAACATTAGCCAATCGTTCGCATCTGTGAGCTCAGGTATGTGGAAGAAGTACTGTAGATAGCGCTTTCCTCCAAGTGTGTTACATGAGTAGCAGTTCCATAAAAATGTGGAAGAATGTGTGAGCGGGTCGGCTATGGGAAGGCTTGAAGGATTCGGAGGGGTTTTCGGAGGCAAAGACAAGTAATCAGAGAATATTTAGTGAATATCACATTCAGAAAGTGAGAAGCAAACGTTTTAATGGAGATATATATATATATATATATATATATATATATATATATAATATAAACAGTGTGTAATTGTGTAATAATACACCATTAGGTGCATCATTTGTGTTAATTCCGAAAATAAAAGAACATCTTTCAATCCAAATTTCTTTGCCTTCATCATTTGGTCCTATGGGTGCGCAAACTTTTGCACTCAAATGTAAGTCGTGGACAAAGCAAGAGAGTTTTGTATTTCTGCTTAATATGTTGATCAGCACTGCACACTTTGTAGCTTTAACCAGAGATAAATAAAATATCTATATTTACCCATGATAAACATTCACGCCTGTTTACTGAACCTCCAAATCTGCTCCTCCTCTGTGTGGACTATGGTGGGTCAAAAGGTCACAGAAGAGTAGGGCATTGTGGGAATAATGGCTCTCTGAGAATCAGGTTGTTGTATATATCACCATTAACAGGACCATTTTGGTCTTGTTAGACCGCTGGCCAAAATATGGCCAGGGGGTCACGTCCGTACGGCTGCTTCTGAAAGGAGATCGGATTCATCATCACAGCTAATAATTGGTGCAATTGGCCTGAGGCATTGGGGGGTCAAAGGGCAAGGATCCATTGAGTTAGAAAGCGCACACACGCACACACACACACACACACACTTAGAGAAGGATGACAGGAGAAAATGACACTCACTGTCTATGTGGAATAATATAAGAAGAAGAATTATGGCAATAACAAATTAGTAATGGAAAAAGATGTACGTGTTAAAAAAAAAAAGAAATCTAAGTGTGTGTGTGTGTGTGTGTGTGTGTGTGTGTGTGTGTACTAACCCTGGTTCTAAGCATTCATTGCAAAAGTTCCAAAAAGCTTACGATGCCATGAGACACACTTTTCGAACAAGGTGTCCAGAGGCTGTCTTACACTACACGACTACTACGTTCCTACCTGTTGGGAGGATGACGATCACACGATCAACACAACACACATTATTAATCAGTTGAGATGAAAAGCGTGTACGTCAGATATTACAACTAAGAGCTGTCCAGAGGATGTGAAAGAGTTAACCACATGATCACATGATGTTGAGACTGCGGAGTTGATGCAATAAAAATATGGCCTCAGATGTATAGACAGCATTATTTGTTATTGGTTTTGAAAAAAAAAAAAAAAAAGAAGAAGAAGAAGAAGAAGACAGCAATTTGGTTAAAATCTAGAGAGCAGCACTGGCAAAAAAAAATTCTGTATAATTTCATTAAAAACTATATAAAATATTTCTTTCTAGTGCTTTTTTTTTTTTTTTTTTTTAAACATCTCTCCAAACTCATAACTAGGAGTTCATAAATTGGTTAATATTACACAGTGTGTGTTCAACCGGAGCAAAAATAGATTTAAAAAGCTGTGTTTTGACCTTTGACCTTTGACCCTGGTGAAATGGCTCTGGAGGCTGACTTATTGATGAGTGAGTCAGTGCGTGAGTGAGTGAGTGAGTGAGTGAGTGAGTAAGACAGTTTGCAGGTAACAAAGAAAGAAAAGATTTGAGCATAAATGATTTATAAGGCAAATGCCGGCTTACGGAGACAGGTTCATATACCACTAATATCACGTTTGATGGGGAATAAAACATGAAAACACGATGGGCTGCGCTGTTAGGGAAATAATCATCAATGGGGTGGAATAATGGCGCCCAACGTGAAGAGGAGTTACTTTTACCACTCTGAACTCCATGAGCACGTTGCTCAGTGTTTTATTCCTCTTATACCTCTTATTCTAATTAAAGAACGACACATCATACTTTTGAATCATTTCTTGGTACATTTAATGTCTGTGAAACAAGTTAGCTCCTGTTATCACTTGCATTATAGCAGCTATAAACAGTCATCCCTTCACCAGCCTTAAAATGAATGACAATTAATGAGCTCTCTATCCTGAAAACTTCCCCATGCCATAAAGTTAAACTACAGCTTTACCTCAGGCTGTTACAAAGTTTTAATGTCGCGCGTCTGCCATTACAAGTCCAAGTGTTGCTATAGAAACAATATAAGATGTGTAAGAACGAGCACATTAATATAAAGCTGTGATTTGAACTGCAGCCGGAGCTACCGTCAGAGCTGCTGTTAGGGAAAATTCATCAAGACCTTCTGACCAATCAGAATCGAGCATTCAATAGCTCCAGTCGAAAAGCTGTCTCCGGAGTCCATGCCATATAATACACCAGATGGGAAAATCTGTCAAATCCAATATGATACCGATGCAGAAATATTCCAGGCCTGAAATAGGACACACACACACACACACACACACACACATATCTATCATAGGACACACATTCACGCATGAATTTCTTCTGAAAAGAAACATTAAAGACACTCTCAGAAATGAGCTAATCTGGTGTCAAAAACAGTGCTACTCCTCGGAAGCGATGTGTCATGCCGCCTGCTTCATTAAGTGCACTCTGCAGAAGGAACAAAACTCTTTCTGTGAGAAACTCCTGCAGCTCATAATCCCCGTGTGAAAAATCGATTGTGCCACAACCCGACATGTCGTCTAATGCAATCCAACAGAGGCACCTGAGTGATCTGAGACATGGTTCTGTGTGTGTGTGTCTAAGTCTTTCTCCTTAAAGTCCCCAAAGCTGAAGAGGAACTGAAAGAGTGTGTGCCTTCCTCAGGAGTGTGAAGGGTTGGCAGTGCAGGCTCAGTGTGTGTGTGTGTGTGTGAGTGTGTGTGTGTGTTATGGGAAAAAAAGTGACAGTCTAAGCCTGCGGTATCTATCTCGAAGGTGGTGATAAAGATCTGAAGATCCTGAAGGTGAACTGCAAGATGGTTAAGAGAAAAGAGAGAGAGAGAGAGAGAGAGAGAGAGAGAGAGAAAGAGAGATAACCTCTACATAATGGCCTCATGATGTCTGATAACAAAAACAAACGGTTATGGCCTCCTGAAAAAGGCAAGAAGAGTAAGTGCACAGTTTCTCACACTATAGATATCATTCCACCAGAGGAGGTTCTCTCATATCCTCAATATCCTCAATATTTTTTTACCCTGGCACTTTATCCATGTTGCAGTGGATCCGGAGTCTATCCCGGGAATTCTGGGGATGAATCAGGAATACAATCTGGCCAGGACATTAGTGCATTACATGGGCACCATGCACACATATTCATTCATGCGTATGGGCAACTTTGCATATCTGCATGTTCTTGAGAGGTCAGAGGAGAACATGGATGAAACACGACATTACCCTGAGCTCAGGTTGAACAAAAGTTGACCAGGAGTTGTGAAGCATCAATATCCCAATGCTAGCACAAACAGGTCAAGGTCTTTAGTTTTCGTTTAAAGACAAAGCAGTGACTCAGCTGTTCAAACAACCAGGGGACGTTCATTCCAGCACCTGGATACAGGGACAGAGAAGAGTATTGATGCATATCTTTTATTACTTTAAAAATGGAGGGACAAGTCAAGCCATGCAAGAGGCTCAAAACAGACATAGTACAAGGCAGGACTTGGTAATTACCTTGAGGTTGGTGGGGATCCGTTTTTGCCTTAATTCCTTGATTATGGTCCCAGGAACATTTCTATTCCCAGCGTAGGCACTTTTCTGTGGATCAGGAATGACAGGTGGGCGGGGCTTGATCTACTAAACAGCTCTGATTGGTTTCCTCTCTTTGCTGAGAACGAGCAGGTAATGAGTGAGTGGTTACACCCATGTGTGGTTGTGTTGCAGTGAGAAAAGGAAATGTGTATGCTTTTTGCAGTGATTTCAGGTGGCTAATCGCAGCCTGCCTCCTGGGTCTTAATTCCCCTCACAGCCTACCAGGGTGGTATAAAAAGCTTTAGTAATCACATGCTAGCTAAATAACGAGTAAGAAGAATGATCAATCTATAAAGACTTACATTTGGTCAATCAGTGGCATTCTGATTTGCGGGCAGCTGTGGCTCAGGTGGTAGAGCGGGTTGTCCACTAATCGTAGGGTTGGCGGTTCGATTCCCGGCCCTCATGACTCCACATACCACATGAAGTGTCCTTGGGCAAGACACTGAACCCCAACTTGCTCCCGATGGCAAGCTAGCGCCTTGCATGGCAGCTCTGCTACCATTTGTGTGTGTGAGAGTGTGTGTGAATGGATGAATGCGACACAGTGTAAAGCGCTTTGTAGAACCACTAAGAATAAAAAAAAATTGCAGCCCATTACCATTCTGAACTAGCAGCATGAACAAAATGCACTTATGAAATATTTTAGCTTGCCAGAACCTTCCTGGTCGTACCACCTTCAGCAGAAAGAAGCCTCTTTTTCTGGAGAAAACCAAAAAAAATCATCCAATTGTGCCTTGATCTGAAGACATGCGAGTGAAGAGTGACGTGAGACAGTTTGAAATAGAGAATCATAGAGAGGGTAAAAAAAAGTGTGAGGGACAGGCAGAGAGATAAGACACTGCCAAGAGGAGCTAAAGAAGAGTTCCCACTCCTCTGAAAAGGAAGAGCTGTACGTACAGAAGTGTAAATAAAGGCGGGTGGCCCTCTGCTTCTCCAGCTGAACAAAGAGATGATGTCACACACACACACACACACACACAGAACCAGCATTAGCCATCTCACGTCTGGACACGATCATAAACTCCGGCACAGACCCTCAAACTGGAAGCTCTCAGAGTGTTTAATTTTGTTATATAGTAGAAAGTAAAATTATAGTATAATAGACCAATTCATTACAAACTACTAAAATGTATGAGGAACATCTCTACAGCTTTGCCCTAATGATAAATGTTCGGATCTTCTAATATACGTGATTTGCATATGTTAAATCAGCCCCATGTCCCATATATGTCCAATCAGCTAGCCGGCTAGTAAACTAGCTTCTCAATGACCTATTTAACATTAACTATAACTAAAACTAGCTGCTAGTTTAGCATGCAGTCTCTAGATACCACGTCATCATGTAATAAATGTGCATGTTCACCATGATAGTCCAAAGTCATGGAGTTTATTAAGAGGCGTCACAAACTGAGCTCAGAGCATGACTCTGCCTCCAAATCAGCTCCTGAGCAAGTCTGCAAGTCTGTGTTTTAAACGTAATTCAATTTGACTCAATCGTATAATCAGAATCAGTCATCCACAAGGTGTTAAAACATTATTTATTTATTTTTCAAGTGCAGGTGTATTTTAATCGAGAGATGGCTGAGCAGCGGCTTTGGGAGAGGCATGCGGACCCCACTCGTGACTTTCAGATCTTCATAAATATCATTATGTACACTAACATATGTACAGTGTACACTAAAATACAACATAGTATGTACATAATCAGTGTACACTGGAGTGCAAAAGTTTGTACTTGCATGAAACAGAAATATTTATACCACAAAAGAAAGCAACCCACAAATATACTGCAGAATCAACAATATA
>JANDJT010000164.1:3509925-3524657 GCA_024331685.1 Stegophilus panzeri
TCTCTCTCTCTCTCTCTCTCTCTCTCTCTCTCTCTCTCTCTCTCACACACACACACACACACACACACACACACAGGAAATGCTTTCCATGCCCACAGATCGGAAATGGGGCGGACTGGCACCAAATGTGTGGCACACACACACACACACAAACCACAGCCAAAACTCCCCAGGAAACACAACCAGTCATGTGCCACAGGCACATTAAAATTTTTAATAAAATACATGCAGCATATGCCCATGTACGCACAACAGTATGCTTTCTTCTAAACATAAGCTTTGACTGTAATTATTGCTTGAGGGGGAAAAAAGGAGGAGAAAAGGTTTAACTCCAAATCATGGGAAAAATCCTCTTACCGTATTCATAAATTCATTATGAAAGAGTTCTAACGTGATTATATTCTCAGATGCATGCACTGATATAATTCATCACTGCGAGAGATAAGGAATGAAAACGGAACCGATTCATATCAAAGGCAATCCATTTTCTGAGGCTCTGAATGCGCGCATGTGCGTGTCTGTGTCTGCGTACACACACACACACACACACACACACACACACACACACACACTGCAGTGGAAGGCCAGGTCTGGTAAGGATTTGAAGCAGACACTTGTAATCAGGAACATCTCTAAGGGATATCCTGCTGACTAATTTTCAGAATCAGCTGTAATATGAATGGTGTGTGTGTGTGTGTGTGTGTGTGTGTGTGTGTATGGAGCCCCAAACCCACTAGCCGGACAGAGCAGGAGTGCACTGTGTGCATGTTTCATGTGTGTTTTTATTTATTTATCAAGTCTCCTCTCCTCATTGTTAAGTTTTAAAAAAGAATTTGAATTGAAACAAACAAGAATTCTTATTTTTCTCTTCTTCTTCTTCTTCTTCTTCTTTTTACTTCACATCAAATGCAACTAATTAAGCCTTGTGACCATGAATTAAGCGTGTGAAGGCTCCATTTCATTATTAAAATCCATAAAGACCATAAAATCCGAGCAAAGGTTTAAAATCTGAAAACTAACACCAGACAGTCTGAGAAAATCATTATCAATGTCAAGCTTGAAAATAATATCTGTTATTATGAAAAAAAAAAAATCTAATAGTATATTTTCTGCTATTTTTGTGTGTTTTTACATCTATTGTGAATTTGTATGCATTTGTTTAATATAGCAAAATATTTGGTGTATTAATTGATGTATTAATAATAAGTTAATAAGGAAACAATCTCAATGATTTAAAAAAAAATACTGAACATGATTTTATTATATTATTTATTACATTATTTCAGAAAATGCATATGTATGTATTTCATAATTATATTATTATTAATAAGCTGAAAAATGTGGTCTAGATTTATACTCAGAAAGTCATCATTTTTAAACATGTACATATGCAAATTTAACATTATAGTAAATAATGTGAAATTAATCATAAATTGAATCCAGGTGATAATAACAGGTGATTATGGTAATCAAACTTCCTATGTTCTTAAGGGAAATATTTTTTTGTTTGTTTTATAAAGGATTATTTATTTATTTATTTATTTATTTATTTATTTATTTATTTATTTATTAGAAACTCTTGAGAGTTCTCTGATTCCTAAAATTGGTTCTGCTTGGAGCCCTGTATGATTGGGAAGCACTCTGAGCTTCTACATAGAACTTTTTGTAGAACCCCAGTGCGTTTTACTATCAAATAAGGCTTCAAAGAAAATCCCTTTGTAGAGGTAACTCTTGATGGTTCCTTTGATTGTTTGGGGTTCTTGGTTTCTTAGATTGCGCAGTGCTTGGAACTCTATCTGATCTGGAAACACTGAAGGGTTCTGCAGAAGGCATATGAATGCTTCTCTTTAAGGGTGCTATGTAGAACCCTATGACAGCACAATTTCCTGTCATGAGACTTCAGAAAGGGCTCCTGAAGGGGTAACACTTGTCTGGACTTACATTTTGGGACCTACATAGAACCTTTAAGGCTTTTATATAAAACCCTATAACAGTATGTTTTGCTATCAAATAACATTTTCAGATACAGTAGCACCCCTCTGGGATAGTTAAAGGTTCCTAAAATGGTTCTACTTGGAACTCTGCCTAGAGGAAACACTCTAGGGTTCTACAATGAACCTTTAATAGTTCCTCCACTGTCATTTTCTTAAAACTGGACAAAATGTTACATGGAAGTGTGTGTTGCTGTGTCCTTTTGTGTAATTCTGTTCATTATGAAACACATAAATGTAGTACCAGAGCTTCGTGTGCTCAAAAATGGTCAGAAATATTGGCTCATATCATTATATAATCACATAGACCTGAAATATCATCTGACCTGAGCGCCGTGAAGCAGCTGTGAGTGTCTCTCCTCTTTATCTCCATCTTTCATTAGCTTTTGTGAGCAGTTTATTGTTAACTCTTAACATATGTAGCGTAGCTGCGAGGCTTCACACATGCCTCTGGAAATTCTTTGGAAATGGCAATAAGATACGGAAATGTGTAAAGAACATTGGTCATTTTCACTTCAAATGTCAGGGAGAGACAGGAAAGAGAGCGAGGGAGAGAGAGAGAGAGAGAGAGAGAGAGAGAGAGAGAGAGAGAGAGACAGGAAAGAGAGAGAGATAGGAAAGAGAGAGAGAGTAAAAAGAGAGAGAGATAGGAAATAGAGAGAGAGAGAGAGGACAGAGAGAGACAGGAAAGAGAGAGAGATAGGAAAGAGAGAGAGTAAAGAGAGAGAGAGATAGGAAATAGAGAGAGAGAGAGAGAGAGAGAGAGGACAGAGAGAGACAGGAAAGAGAGAGAGACAGGAAAGAGAGAGAGACAGGAAAGAGAGAGAGAGAGAGAGAGAGGGAGAGAGAGAGAGAGAGAGAGAGAGAGAGAGAGAGAGAGAGAGAGACTGTGCTGTAAATGCATTCTCACACCCTTTAAATTTACACATTTAATTATTAGTCACTTGAATTGTTTTCCTATTCTGTGGTTTGTTATTATTATTATTAATTCACATTCAGGATTAGTATCAGCCATTTTGTGCTCAAATTTGCATGTCTGCTAAATAATAATAATAATAATAATAATAATAATAATAATAATAATAATAATAATAATAATAAGGCTTACTACAAAGGCCAGCATTTGTATTATTATACACATTACAAAATTATGTCGCATCGTTGCGCCTTCTTCACTTAATATTGTTTACACTGCGCCGTTAAATTCTCGATTGGTCAGAGGGTGGTGATTCATTTTCTATACCAGCAGCTCTGACTATAGTAAGACAAATCACGTATGTATTAGAATGTGTTCGTTTGAATATGGTATTGTTTCTATAGTAACAGCTAATCAATTCTAAAGTAAAAACATAATCTAATCCATGCAATCTACATTTAATAATAATCTAAATAATAATGTTATTTAAAAAAAAAAAAAAAAAAAAAAAGGAGTCTGGAATGGAAGGAGTCTCCAGTGTCAGCACCAGTGAGGGAATGAGTGTTTATATGTAGCTGCTACATTGGAAGTGATAACACAATGTTCCACAACGTTAAATGTAGCTACAAATGGATGAAAAGTGCAAAATGATCTGTCATTATTTAATAAATAAAAAATTGCCAGTTTCTGGGAAGTCGCTGTAGTGTAAAAGGAATAAAAAACCACTCCAGTTCATGCTTTAAGGGAAAATGAATTAAAGCTCGACTTCAGGGTGAAATATTTTCCGATAACAGCGCATCCTGGTGTGTTTTATTCCTTACTTATCGCTGCTAAGCTGCAATATTTCAATAGCTGAGTGAGCCATATGTCAGTAGTGTGGTGTGTAAATATGATTATTAGGAATAAATTACATGTCTAGACAGGCACTTACAGTATTTGCCCCAGAATTTGCACCATGTGTTGTTCATGCAAGTTCGTTTTCTTTTTCTCTGCCTCTCTGTCTGTTTTGCAACTAATCAGTTCCACATGCATCATCAGTGTGCATTAAGTTGGTTTCACACACACACACACACACACACACACACACACACACACACACAAACACACAAATACTAGCTTGGACAAACAGGTGCACAGACGTTGATATCATCTATTTTCAAGCGGGGAAAAACATCACAATTTTTAATGGTGCTAATCAAAACAAAAATTCCCAGTCATTTTCCACTAAATCTGCCAAATCTAAAAAAACAGAAATGATTACAGACTTGACCTCGATATCAATATCACTCAATCAAACTAGACACAATTAAAATAAATAAATAAATAAATACCATCATTTACTAAATGCACACGCTGTATCATAACGTGCAGCTTTTTCCTCATTAGCCCGTCTGAGTTCCGGAAATATAAATATAAGAGAGATAAGAGCAGACAGGTTTATGATTTCTTCTTTATTAGTTTGCCATCTGTACAGAGGAACGCTAATAGCGATCTGTCACTTTTTACACATATGCAAAAGCACATCCATCTGTCAGTGCGCATCTCCGGCTTTTCCCAATAGACTCTCACCTTAACACCAAACAACTGCTCTACATACACACAGGTGACAAAAAAAACCTCTGGTGACACTCAGCATCCTGTGTGGGTGTGTGTTGAGCATGTGGCCTCAATCCAGACATCTCACACTTCCCATATTGAGCAAATCATTTTTATTCATATGAGGAGTAAATGCAACATACACACACACACACACACACACACACACACACACACACACTCATTCATGCTAAAGCTGGAGATTTAGCTGTACTTTAGGCATCACAAAACACACCCTGGATGGAGAAATAAGGAAGAACAGGGCTTATGGGAAGAATAATATGCTTTTAAGGGTTCACCATAATTGAATCAAATGCCTCTGAATCCATAATGTGAAGCATTAATGTTCATTTTCATGTTTTAAGGCACATCTCTTCATATAAATATTACAATGAAAACGAGGGTTTAAATGTAAAAGAGTAAAAGAGGAGCAGTAGGAATATATTCCTATTACACGCGCAGACATACATCTCAGGGCGGATTATTATTTTATTTTTTTATTTCCCCCAACGCTTTTTAAGTGAACGGTTTTTCATCTTAAACAGGAAGGCTAGGCTCGCTTATAAACAACGGCATAAATAATCAGGGCGAAGACATCAACTCTAGCAAACAATCCACAAAAAACGGATAAAAAGAAAGGAAAAAAAGCAGCAGCAGCAGTAAGAACAATACCAGTGCTAGCATTAAGAGTTTGCGGTGTATTAGCGTAGCGCCTGTTGAAAACACGTTGTGGTGTTTGTGAGTACTGTATCTTGCGTGTGAGAATGAAGGGACATTAGTGAGTTAATCTCTACCTGACACTAATACCGCAATATGACTGACCTGAATGCATGACTCTCGTCATTACACAAGCCATATGGCATTGGCAGTTAGCCCCTACGGCATACAGTGGATTAGCACCCGCTCTGTGCTGACATTTATTCAGAGCTAAAAATGCATTAGCAGATTGAGACATGTTGTCTAACACACAGCATATTTAAGTGGATGTTTAAAAGCAAGCTAAATTGTAGCATTGTAGCATAAGTATTGTTTTGATTGTATTGAGTAATGTTGAGGTGATTGTGTGAGATTGGGTGAGATGTTTATTTTGTAGAACTGCTTTCCAGAGGTATTTTTGTGCCGGTATAGCAAAAGCAGTATTAGTATACATAATGTTGATTTAGCTAATTTGCTAGCTGTGATCCTTGGAGATTTTTGGGCCACTCGAACCATCCTCTTCACAGTGCGTTGAGACGATATAGACACGCGTACAATTCCAGGTTGAGTCATAACATTTCCAGTTGACTGGAACTTCTTAATTATTGCCGTGATGGTGAAAACGGGCATTTTCAATGCTTGTGCTGTTTCCTTATAGACACTTCCCATTTTGTGAAGCTCAACAACCTTTTGCCACACATCACAGCTATATTCCTTGATCTTACCCATTGATATGAATGACTAAGGGAATTTGGCCTATGTGTTACTTCATATTTATACCCCTGTGAAACAGGAAGTCATGGATGAACAATTTCCTGTTCCTACTTACCCAGGTGTACTAAAAAAAATGTAAAATATCAATGGGAATATACTTCACATATATTTTTCTCATATGAATTCATAGGGGTGCCAATAATTGTTGCACACCTATATTTAACAAAGATATGTGTGAGTTTGTGTTTGCAACTGTTTGAAATACATGAGAGCAGAGTAGTTTTGTGAATTCTTTGAACAAATGATCAAAAGATTAAACAATAAAGATAATTTTTCACAGCCTTCTTTGCTCATATTTACCAAGGGTGCCAATATTAATGGAGAGCACTGTATATTTTCCAGTTGCAATAAGGCAGCAATACTGATTTTTAAAACAACTAGGATGTAATTAATTAGCCGTGATAAAGATTACATTTTGTTTACTTAATGTAAACAAACTATACATAATGTCACGTAATCTAGCTGCCTCTTGTGTGTTGGTTGGAAACAGGACAAAAGACTCAAGATCACTGGCTGCTAATCGTGATCGCTAATAATAACTATTGTGCTTATATTTGAAAAAAAAGCATTTTAAAATCATAATGTTGCTAGCTAGCTAATTATGGCTGTAACTGGTGTAACAAAAAGAGGCCCAAAGGATTTTCACACAGTGTTTATTCTCTTAAACACTTGTTTGTCTCAGTGTATAGCTGAGATACATATATAAATAGCAAGGCTTTAGCCAGGTAGCTAATAAATAGGCAAGTTATTGGTTACCTGATATACCTACATTTTCCAGTAGCAATGAAGTAGCATCACTGTTTGTTTTTTTAAACTGTTAGCTCCTAATTAGTAACTGTTTCATCAAATGAAAAGCTGTTATATTTGTTGTTGTTGTTGTTTTTTCTTAACAGAAGCATAATTAGTAATGATAGCAATGCTGCTAACTAGCTAATTATGTCTGTAACAAAAATAGTGTTTCACTTAGCTATGTACATATAAAAACCAAGTTTCTAGCTAGCTAGCATAACTACATTTGTGGTACATAGTGGTAGCATTGCTACTTTTTAAAAGAGCTAGCTTGTTTAAATCAGTGACTGTTTTATCAACTGAGTAGCACTTTTAAACACTATATTTGACTCTGTAAATGTACACAAACTATACAATTTAATCCATCGTTTAATCGAGGTGCTTCTCGTTTGTTGGTTGGAAACAGAATAAAAGGCTCAACAAGGTTGCTGGCTATTAGTGAGACCAAACTGTTTCTAAGGACAGCTGCTTTTGATTAGATCAGATTATATTAGATTATACACCCCCCCCCCCAATTACTTGGAACGACTTCTAATTAGCAGAACATGTGTGTTTAATCATGGAGGTAGCATCATTGTTGTTATGCTACGTTTATCATGTAGCTTTTAGTTAGTTTTAGCTACCTGTTAAACACAACCTTTTCATGAACTGAAGTATTTACCTTGAGTATCCTTAATTAAGATCCTTAATATCCCACTTTTAAACTCAGTGTGAACCTAGGTGAGAGTGCTGTCTGAAGAATATGAACGAAAGGTTCCATTTCAGCTAATATGAGCTAATAGCATCTTTTCCAGGTCTAGAAAGAAAGAAAGAAAGAAAGAAAGAAAGAAAAAAACATAAAAATAAACAAGATTACTCCTACACGTACTATAGTGCATGTGCTAGAAGTTGACAGAGTTGAATACATTATTTATTTAGCTTTTAAAATACCATGTGCTAACATCTACACTTTAGCCATAGCATCCCTTGCTATGGTGATAGAGTAGACGCAAAAAAAATAGGTTTTTATGTTTTTCCAGTTAAAGCAGCAGAAAGACAAAACACATCAAATTTGTTTGGTGGAAAAGACAATTCACTGAACGGGAAAGGACGCAAGATGTAAAAGACGCACATTTGTTTGTGGTAGTCGTTCATTTCTATCTGTGCTCACGTTATCTAGGTGAACTTTGACCTGTGCATTAACAAAATTCGTTTTTGCGAGCCAATAGAAAACAAAAGGGCGGGGCCGTCGTCTCTGATTGGTAAAAGCACAGGGTAGAATGTTCTGTTTGTCATATTTGTTGTTATCATGGAGCCGTTTTGTCACTAGAGTTTTTGTGGTAAAATTTTTTTTTTTTTTTTCTTTCTGCCCACTACGATTTCCCAAATTGTAGTATGTTGAAATGAGTATCCCAAAGGAACTCGGATGGTCTACTATTTCCGGTCGATTTTCAAAGTGTGGATCCGTGAACACTTTTTCAGCTAATATTGCCCACAACTCCTTGTGTGAAGAAGGGAGGAGGAGTTTTGTGACGGTTTGCTACATCGAATTCGACCTGCAAACATGGCGGACGAGTGTAACGTTGGTGATACGTCTTCAGTGTAAGAACTTAAATATTAAGCACTAAATGAATAAAGTGTTTCTAATTATTCTATGAATTATATATCTAGTATAAATTATATAAGGAATAACAGTTTGTTTACGGTGATAGCGTGCGTAACTAAGCGACAACGTTCTCTTCTGTCACATGACTTGTTAGTATGTCCCAGTACTTGCATACTGTTTTGCTTCACACTCAAAAGTGTGTACTTTTTCTTGACAAAAAATTGTACATAAGTTTAGCACATAGTCTACATAAGCGAAATGAGACGCAGCATTATTTTCCCACCAACATTCCACTCTCAGTCTTTGGACTTTTTGCCTAGCCGTCGATCTGCAATCTGATTGGTCAGGTCAGGTCAGGTTGTTACAAATTTGCACTATTGATGCTTTTCTAGAGACTTGCTCTACCAAAGAAAATATGCTCTTTTAAGTTATAACTAAATATAAGAAGCGGAAAAAAAAAAAAAAAATTCCTTGTGTGAACACAGCCTGGTTATATTCTCACTCTATAATATAATAATATCTTCATTTAGTCAGTCGTACACACATAAAATCTTTAAAACAACTGTAAAATATAAAACATTGAATATCAAAACATTGATATTTTAAAATGTGAATAATTGGTTTTTTAAAATGATGTTTTTTGTTTTGTTTTATTTAAATAACATTATAGAACCAGCATTAAAACAGCACAGACATATGTTCTAGATCTTCTCACACACTCTTATGTTACAAAGATCACTGCTCGTGGCAAATAACCCCTATACACACATATATACATCCAGACCGTCTTTCATCTGTCTCTGGTGGAAGCCGCCATCGTACATACAGACCATCACCCTCACACACACACACACACACACACACACACACACACACACACACTCCACCGAGCGTAATGAACAAATTCACAGCACATTACTCTGGACTTGATCTCTGGCAAAATAATGCTGGAACAAACAATTTGGTTTGTCAACACCTTTCTGCGGCCTCCTCCATCACTGTCACGGCTCTAAATTTAAACAGCAAAGTGCATTTGACTGCTGGACCCTTCTCTGATTACCCTCCATGGCTTGTGCCAATTGCTGCAGACAGAGTGGGCCTGCTCTGATTGCTAACCTGGCTCGAAAAGTAGTCTCGGGCTGCCCGAGGATTAGCATGAATATTTTGATATAGATCGATAAGCAATCTCCACTCTATAAGAAATGCCAGCGGCCTTCATTTGGCCGATCAAAGCAGCCAAAAGGGAGAAAGCCAGGGACAGCTGGCTATTGTTTTCCGAGTGCTCCGAGGAGTGAAGCTGATTCCTGACGAGGGAATGAGCGATATGAAGGTGAAACTTGCTCCCTCTTCTTAATCGGGAAAACAATCTCAGGCTTCACACAATCCCATCTCCTGGGACAGTGTGGCGTATAAAAAGTGGCATTGGCCCCCCCCCAGGGGATGCTGAATTCATTTGTTAAGCATTAGCGCTGCAGCAGGTGACCCCTCTGGGTCGGATCCTACTGACCTGGATGTAAAAAGGCCAGTTAGTAATGTGTTCTCTCATCTGCAGAGCCAGTGTGAATGTGCGCTCTGTTCGGCTTGACCTTGACCGGAGTTAACATATCTGTCCAGTACAGGTCATGGGTGAAAATCAGTTAATAAGACATTGCAGATTGGAGAAAGCTAAAAAGAAAATCGCGGGGAAGATTTAACTTGTTTTGGCCGTATATATATCTGGGCTGCGTAAAATGGCATATCGCAATTTTCTTTCGCATTTTCCTGCTACACTGTTACTATGGTATGATTCACATGCGCATTAAAGCAAAGCTGTGATGTGTCAATGCTCTGATTCATTGAAACATCAACATCTATAACCACTGAAATGGTCAGAATGCACACACAGGACAATATACCTCACCTGCGGATTGTTAGAAAAATCATTTGCATATTGTGGGATTCTGCAATATCTGTATTGCAAACCCAATATGTGTGAGTCAGTAAAGGACAATTATCAATAAAGTTCACGTCGTTTTGACTCAAAATAAATCTATGCATTGCTTTCAGGAGCACACTAAAAGGAAAAAAAACCAAAAAAAAAAACCAAAACACTTGAATGTACACTCTTTTATTCTTTATCCACATACCTCAAAAAAGTATCAAAAAAACTTAGTTTACATGGCACTTAGTAAAAAGATCTATTATTATTATTATTATTATTATTATTATTATTATTATCTTGTTTCTTTTTTGATGGTCCTCTGTGGCACACAAAAAAGTTATATTGTATTTGTTCATTCATTCATTTATTCATCAGTCCATCCATCTTTATCTTTTTGATAGTCCTCCTCATGTATGTACAGTATATATGTATGTACAATACCGGTCAAAAGTTTGGAGACACTTGACTGAAATGTTCTGGAAATATGAGCAAAGAAGGCTGTGAAAAATTGTCTTTATTGTTTAACCTTTTGATCTTTTGCTTAAAAAATTACAAAAATAATCTGCTCTTATGGATATCAAATAATTGCAAACAAAACACAGGTTTATCCAAAAAATATATCTTTGTTAAGTATGTGTGTGCCACAATTATTGGCACCCTTTTAGTCAATACTTTGTGCTACCTCCCTTTGCCAAGATAACAGCTCGGAGTCTTCTCCTATAATACCTGATGAGGTTGGAGAATACATGGGAAGGGATCTGAGAATCTCTCTCCAGATTTCTCTCTACAGCATCTCTTCAGATCCTTCACATTTTGAGGTCCACGCTGGTGGACTCTCCTCTTCAGTTCACCCCACAGGTTTTCTATGTGGTTCCAGTCAGGGGACTGGGATGGACATGGCAGGACCTTGATTTTGTGGTCAGTAAACCATTTTTGTGTTGATTTTGATGTATATTTTGGATCATTGTCCTGCTGGAAGATCCAACCATGGCCCATTTTAAGCTTTCTGGCAGAGGCAGTCAGGTTTTCATTTAATATCTGTTGATATTTGATAGATTCCATGATGCCATGTATCCTAACAAAATGTCCAGGTCTTCTGGCAGAAAAAAACATTAAAGAGCCACCATCATATTTAACCATGGGCATGAGGTACTTTTCCATATGGCTACCTCTCTGTGTGCGCCAAAACCACATCTGGTATTTATTGCCAAAAAGCCCTATTTTGGTTTCATCTGACTATAGAACCTGATCCCATTTGAAGTTCCAGTAGTGTCTGGCAAACTGAAGATGCTCAAGTTTGTTTTTGGATGAGAGTAGAGACTTTTCTCTTCAAACCCTTCCAAACAACTTGTGGTGATGTAGGTGACTTCAGATTGTAGTTTTGAAGACTTTCTGACCCCAAGACGCAACTAACTTCTACAATTCTCCAGCTGTGATCCTTGGAGACTTTTTGGCCACTCGAATAATAATAAGAATTCATAATAATAAGACAATAGACAATAAAGACATGTTCATTCATAGCATTTCCAGTTGACTGGAACTTCTTAATTATTGCCCTGATGAGAGCAGAGTACTTTTGTGATTTTTTTTTTTTAACAAAAGATCAAAAGGTTAAACAATAAAAATATTTACCAAAGGTGCCAATATTAGTGGAGGGCACTGTATTTATTTTGTTTGCCTGTTTATCTTTGTTTTTGTTTTTGTTTTTTTCTGTGGCATCCTTAATATGTTTTCTCTTGTCTGGAGCGTTTCTCATGGATAATACAAAAAATTTAATTTAACAAACAAATGAATTTAACAAACAAATGAATAAGTAAATAGTTCTCTACAGGAAAGTTGTATTGTTTGTTGTACCGACGCTGTAATTGCAACCCGACTCGTTCTGTAAGGAATTCTGTGTTAACTGCTGCAGATCTGCCTTTGCTAAGTGTGTGAAATCTGTAGGTGACATTACCCAGCCGTACTCGGGGAAATGAAACTCCACTGGTGGCCTCAGCCTCCGGGGAACTGACTGACTAGCGTGCTTGTGATGTGAGGCTGAAACGGCGTACAGCAGCTTCGATTCATTAGGAAATGTCACTTTGTTTCAGCGAGGCTCAAGGAGGGTGATTAGAGAGTTGTAATCAGGATTAATTAGGGGAATATATATCTGAGGATTTGCAGGCCCAAACCTCGATATGGGCCAGAGAAGGCATATACAGACTCGCTCTCTCTGACTCTTCTCTCTCTCTCATTAGTTCTGACACAACTAATGCATCTGAATAGTTTTAGTGGTGCTAATTAATTGGGTAAGGATTGTGTCTGGCCTCCCACTTTGACTGACAATGTATGCCTGTACATCCTCTCAATTATGCTAGTAATGAAAAGAACAGAGGGAAAATCATACCATCAACACCAAAATTATTGGCACCCTTTGAGAAAATTTAAAAAAGGGGGGGGGGGGGGGTACATGATTGAAATTTTTTTCTGTGGAAACACTGTAATTTCATAAATCTAATTAAAAAATAACATTTAAATAATAGTATTTTTCTTCAAAACATCCACGGCAAAGTTATTGGCCCCTTTCAAAGTGCTCTACTTTATTTAAATTATAATTCGAGGAAACTCTGTTGTATAAGTCAATGTTTTTTGACCTGCATGCATCGGTTAATGAATATAAAAAATACTTAATCAGTTAAAAATACAGTAGCATTAAGCAGACTCGGAATCAAAGTTTCAAAAGTCTGCCAGGAATTCAACATGCCGTAATTCTCAGAACTCAAAAAGCTCATTTGAACTGTGTATTTGAACCCGAGTAACCCTGTCTGTGGTCAAAAAGTGTCCAGCTTAAAATTTTCAACATGGAATGTCTGAGAACCTGTACAATCTTCTCCAACATTGTTAGACATTACAAGAAGAAGTTCAGTGCTTGAGATGAGTGTTTTAAAGCATTCCCATACATTACAGTACATTCACCCCCAGAGAAAAAGATCATCCCTTGCATGTGTTATTCATGTTATATATCTCGTTTTGCTTGTTTTGGAGGGTGCCAATAATTCTGGAGTAGACTGTAATTGCCACAGACATAGTCAAGAGATATATTTGCTTCTGCATTAAGAGTTATTAAGGACAGAGCTGAGTGTCTATGTACTCATGTTTAGTTACGCAGAAATGCCTTCACTGAAGAGCGTGTGTTAGCAAGCAGCACCAAGAACGCCAAACAGCGTTGGAATTAAAAATATTATTCCTCCACAGTTTTTTTGCGTCCATAAAAAGAAAAACAAAATCAGACTCCAGGCCGTTATGACCATGAGTTATGACGCAAATGTGTTGGGCAGCTGGTTATCACACTGTTTATGTTATTGGCGCAGCATGCTTGCGCTAGCATAACCTTGAAACTCTCCAGCTTGAGTACAGGCCTGGAGGCTGGTTTTTTGTGCTGGAGTTTTGGAAATGATGTATTTTATCTGTCATTTTAGTTTTTCCCTCTTTTCCCCTCATTTTTCATTTCATTTTAACTCATGAATGCCTTATTTGTTTTCCTTCCATTTCCTAGTCCATCCCATTCCATCACGGTTCTGTTATTATATTCTGGTCCTCCTTTGCCGTCTCCCCCTGTCGTCCTCTTTACGGTCAGGCTGGCCTGCTCCTCGCTCCCTTAAAACACAAACTTGAGAGGATAACATGTTGGCAGCAGGTCCAGATTTCCCAAAGAGGAAAAAGAAAGAAAATGATGAGGATGGACCTGCTGTTCTGAGCTGAAGAGCTAACACAAGGCTTAAATTTCTTTTCACAGTATGACAGTGATGGTCCGGAATAACAAACAGCAATACTCGCACAAGACATGCCACAGGACTCAATTAAGTAAGGAATATAACACTTATAGTCATGCTGCTATAGGAAAATAATCAACGATAGGTGGTGTGATTCAGCCCAACTCAACGTAATGTTACTGCTAACACCCTGAAGTTGAAAATTTTGTCTTAAAAGCACGTCCTGATGTGGTTAATTCTTTTTATACAGCAGCTATTTGCTGGATTTTTAATTAAAGAACAAGATCTCATACATTTTATCCATTATAATATAGTTAAATTTAATGTTGTGGAATGTCGGAGACATGTAAGTTCTTGTTCTCCCTCACATTATAGCAGCTATAAACATCTAGTCCTTCACAAGCCTCTCTTTTTCCCTCTCTCTCTTCAAGTTAATAATACGAATAAATAAGTAAATAAATCTTAACTTGTTATGTTACTGAGGAACAAGACTTTCCCAGGGCAGAAAATGTGCTAACACTGGAGAATCCTTCCAAAAATGGTTAATAAACATCCCCTTATAGAAAATATCACCATATCATTGATTAATATCATTGATCATCTCTCCCTCTCTTTACCTCCCTCTCCCTCTCTCTTTCTGTTGAGCTACACATGATTTTATGGAGATGCCAGTGATCCTGACCCTTTCTGCTCTCTGGACCTGCCCGATCCA
>JANDJT010000164.1:3527235-3542341 GCA_024331685.1 Stegophilus panzeri
TCACCTGATCATGGCAGGCCTATAAATAGGCATGATTTTACACAAGCTTCAGATACCGGTCACGCGCGAGAGGCGCTCCCATAGTGTTATGCTAAACGCAACGTCGAAGTTCCCTTTGAAAGGGAACAACTTCTGTTATGTCTAGATCACAAGAAGACAAATTTTGTTATGTCGAGAACACAAGAAAACAACTTTTGATATGTCTAAATCACAACAAAACAACTTTTGTTATATCTAGATCACAAAAAAACAACTTTTGTTATGTCAAGATCACATGAAAATAACTTTTGATATGTCTAAATCACAAGAAAGCAACTTTTGTTATGTCTAGATCATAAAACAACTTTTGTTATATCTAGATCACAAAAAACAACTTTTGTCATGTCTAGATCACAAGAAGACAAATTTTATGTTAAGATCACAAGAAAACAACTTTTGTTATGTCTAAATCACAAGAAAACAACTTTTGTTATGTCTAAATCACAAGAAAACAACTTTTGTTATGTCTAGATCACAAGAAAACAACTTATGTTGAGATCACAATAAAACAACTTTTGATATGTCGAGATCACAAGAAAACAACTTTTGTTATCTCGAGATCACAAGAAAATGAGGTAGAGCTCACAAGAAAACAAAAAAGAAAAAAAAATGATAATGCATGGCCGCTTAGGGCTTCCGTACATACAGCATCCGATACGAGTTACGAAACAAAAACCCCAAAATTGTACATTTTGGATATATACATTTTAAACCAGTTTGATGATCATTTGTTTATGGTGAGAGACTTGTTCTAACATGAAAGAAAAATGCGGGTGTTCGTATGTTGAAAAAAAAAAAAGGCCTTGTTCACCTTCAGAGGAAGACCTGCTTTCAATTAAACAGGAATGAGAAACTCCGGCTCCTGTTGTCATGCTGTAAACAGGCCGAGTTCTGGTTGAGTAATGGCATTGCATCACTTTGAATAGACAAGGAGCTCATAGCCCAAACTGAACGTAGCGACTTTGCGTCTCGCGGAGATAACAATCATATTTTACGCACTTTATTTGAATACATTTTCTACACGGAGCCAATGGGCCCTGTGTTGATTAATGACTGCCGTGACATGTCTTTGTAGTTGAAGTATACTTACAGTAAATATGATACATACTCAAGGACTAAAAGCTTTCTATAAAGCTGTCATCAAAAGAACGTATTAACCCATCTTTGTTTACAAGGGGCGAGACGGGGGGAAAACAATTTGCTGCAATGGTCGTAAAATATCTCAGTCTTTTTCTCTCTGCTGTGCACACACATACGTACAGGAATGCACACACACACACACACACACGCCCGCACGCACACACGAACGCACACACGGCCACACCACAGACTTGTGTGACTAAATCGCAGGAGATGACAGCATTAAAGAAGCAGTGTCACATTTCCTGCTCATGAATAGCCAGATAGATTTGACCCCCCAGTCAGGATTCGACCAAAAAAAATGGAAGCCATGTTGCTCCCCAGAGCCCCATTGTGGGGATATCAGATAACCCGCAAAGGATTTAAAGTAACCAGGCAGCCTGTACTGTCAATATGGCAGTCTCCCCTCTCTCTCACACAAACACACACACACATATAGATAGACACACACAGACATGAGACATGTTGATATGGGACAGACGCAAGACCACCACCCTGAAACGCTCCAGCTGTTCTGAGGGTAAGTTTCAGACCATGTGCTCTGTGTGTGTGTGTGTGTGTGTGGTATTGGCGGTGTGCATATATATGTGTATAAGGTCGACCCCCCAGAGAGAAGGAAGGTTAAAAGGTTTCTCTTACTGGTGGGCAAACAGATACGCACCTGCATTATTCAGCATCGGCCAATAACCATCATTCACACTTTCAGCTTATCACAGTCGATAGTTATAAATTGGGGGGTTGAGGGGGGTGAGAGAGAAGGGCACGTTTTATGGAAAAACGACCTGAAATTTGACATTTGGAATTTTTTAAAATAATTGTAAACAGCTTCAGATTCAGTGATGACATGACTGATCACTAGGAATTTATCTGAATTAGTACTCAGTTTAAGGTTAGGAAAATGTTTACTGAACGGTACCGTTCTAGGAACTTTTGGGTTTTTCCCAGAACATTCAATCTGTCCTGTTAGGCAAACATTTCTAAATCACAATTTAAATGCTCCTATAACTTTGCTTTAACATTTTAAGTTATAGCAATGTTAGCTCGGATTTTTCTACAGTATAATGTTAGTCTTTGTCTAAAGTGAAGCAAATCATTATCACAGCAGATGTTCTTAGGACGTTGCAGAAATGTTATTTCTGTAATGATTAAACTTTTTTTTTTTTTTTTTTTTTTAACCTTTCAAATACTTAACTGAATATTCTAATAATCACTCCGTATAGGATTTCACATAGGATTTTTTAAAAAAATTGTTGCGGCCAAAAATGCTTGATTTTGTTGCGTGTTTTTTTTTTTTTTTTTTTTCGAAATTTGCGATGCAGCTTGCTGAGTTTTTTGTGCTTTTTTGAATCGCCAAAATTGCAACTGCAAAAGAAATTGTTTTGCACGGTTTGTTGGTAAATGAGAACTTTTAGCTGTACTCGTGTTCGACGCACGTGAATCGAAGAAGGTTTTGACCGAATACGTGTTGTGATGACATCACATGACGCCTCTTGGCCCAAATCTGTGGAAAATCTGTAGAGTTGTGTTTTTTTTTTTTTTGCGTTTGCTTGATTTTGCATTAATTTCTGTGATCACAAAATCCTGGAGGTACTGAATAATCTTCTCTACTTGCTGGGTAAGTTAACACCATTAACTTAATGTAATACAGGTCTAGATAATGAGGTCACCATATTTCCAGTAATAAACAGATAAAATAATAATGTTTTACATTGTGGTAAACTTTTTAGCTTCTGTTCACGGACTTATTTTCTGTAGATAAACAGATAATTATTTTTAGACAACATTAAATATACTACAATGTACTACTTTTAACATGCTGTGAGATTTTTAACTCTTTAAACTTCTGGCTTATATTTCAGTCATTAATCTTAAATGTTTTTCTGTAACTAGTATGAATAATTCAGTAACTTATAGTTAAACTAATAGGAAATGTCGATAGTTAACAGGCTGAGGGATGTAAATCTGGATTGTTTGAAATTTTCTATAGAGGTCAAAATAGGGTAGTTTTCATTTCTATTTTTATTTTTTTTTACTAATTTAAATCAGAGAAAACTGTCTTTATCCCATTTTGAAAGTGATGTATTTTGATTACTGGGTTGTATCATTAGCCCTTTTTATTTCTAAACCAATATGAGGTGGATTTACTGTGCATGTGCATGTAAGGGAGTGTTTAACAAGTGTTGTCGAGTTGACCAAGAAAAAAAAAACCCCCAAAAAAAAACAATTCGACAAACTAGACGAAAACATGGACAATCAGACAAAACATGTAAACATTTAAACAAACACTGGTGCTCATGAGAGCTGATCCTTTGGGTGGTACACATGCTGTACAGAGTCACTGATTTATGGTGAGTTCTTTTATTTTAATTTATATTCATTTCTCCTTTTTCTTGTTCATACACATCCTTTCTCCTAGATAAATCCCCAGAATGCACATTTACTTATGAGAAAATAAATGTTCAGGGAATATCGAGAAGGACGGTCAAATTTGCCTGTTGTAGAGGAGGTCAGAAGGTCGATGTGCATTTTAGGTAGAAAAGCTCTTGAGTAGCATGCTGCTCAGTAATTCCTTATCAATAACCACATAATCAATAGCTGAGTGGGAGAAAAAAAAAAAAAAAAGGACTGATTCCACCTGAACAATTAGGAAAATGAGGCTCGCGCCCGGGTCATCTGTCTTAACCCCGAGCTCCATGGCAACAACTCCTGGGAGCACACTGGGAGTCTGATTTAGTGCCTTGTAGCTCAATGTACTTGTTGCAACTTTAAAAATATAAGATTCCACTGAGTTTATGACTCTAGTCCTAAATTATTATTCAGTTATTCATCTTAATATTTAGTAAAAGAAAGAAATAAAAAATAATCCAGGTAATAAGAGTGAGGAAAATTAAGGCTTCACTGATGGGTCCTTGGCCCTAGCCTAAAGCTAAAATCATGGTTGTCGATATATTTTTAGAGACGGTATGATAGTATGATAAAGATACTACTCTTCTCTCTCTCTCTCTCTCTCTCTCTCTCTCTCTCTCTCTCTCTCTCTCTCTCTCTCTCTGTCCAATTAAAAAGGCTTAAAGCTTGCAATGCTTCAAAATGGTTTTAACGTCATGCTAATCCACACAAGCCAATTTGTAGCTAGAGGGAAGAATGGGATTAGTGAACATATGGCAGCTTTTCTTATCAACTCTAATGAAATTACTATCACTCTTTCCTACACATTATTTTCTGTGTCTTTTCTAAAGGCGCGTCTTAGCCCTGCAGCTGCAGCCTGTCGTTGGCTGAAGGTGGATTTGACAGTAAATTCAGTATATCAGCCTCATGCATGGCCAAGAGGTGCTTTCATAGTCAGCAATCCATCAACACGCGGAAGATGCAGAGTGAAACCTCCCACATCGATCCTGGACACTTATGACAGTTAACACAACGTCGCCTCAGCACAGAGCCCTCGCTGGTCTATCAATTACTGACCATCCACCCACTCACACACACACTCACACACACACACACACACACACACACACACACACACAGGCCACAGCCTGTAATGCTAATGCTGCATTTTCCCTCTCTGCGCTAATGCATCTCCACTGTTCTCATAGGCTAATGAAAGCAAACAAATCAATAAATATAAATTATACATGCAAACCGATGCACCGCCGCCAACATAAACGACCTAATTAATTGCACTTGATTAATTTATATACTTTAATTATCTCTACAAACCACAGATGGCATAAATATCGGGACAATCTGCTTATTGCTACGTCAGTCATAAAATGGCAGATGATGGGAAACGATTAGGCTGGCCAAGGCTTTGTCGTGCCTACTCACTGACATAAAAAACGATGATGTTCTGAATAATTTAACGATGAGCAAATTGCAGCAAAGAGCAGGCGAAGGCCTCCGACCTGATTAGCGTTCTTATTTATCCCTTGGTTTTTAATACGTCAAGTGGCTCAGCTACTTTCGACACACACAGCAAGATTCTGCAGCCTCATTAAAAGCTTTCTTTTAATAGCACACTGGGTATATTGCACGCAGTCACTTTTATTGGAGAATTCTGACCGATAAAAACATATAGTAGTCTGCAGATGCTTCACTTGTATACTTATACTTGTATAAGTAAAGCATATGGGTTACTTTTTATTATTTTTTTTAACACAAATGATTAGTAAGAATTGGCATTTCCTTTGCTAATTCTTATGAGAATAAGGACTACTACTATTACTTCTATTATTCCAGCAGTGACCACACCCCCTGTTTACTGTACCCAATTGTTCATTGTTATAAATTTTATCATATCTCGTCTGTGTCATATTTACCCCACCCCCACCCCGCACTTTTATCTTGTATGTCATTCCACTGTATTTATAAAGTGTACTTTCTAGTTTCTTAATTCTCACCATCCCAACTCTTATTCCTAAGACTACGCACCTATGTATCTAGTGATTTGTTCAACACACGGCTTCCGGAAATACCCAAACATCCGTAAAATGCTGATCGTGTGATCTGAGAACGCCTTAACGATTTAACACGATGAGTTTTCTGCTTGAGATATTCAAGTAAAAATTCCATAATGGAAGAATTAAGTAGTTTGGATAAAGACAATACTTGGAAAAAGAGATCTCACGGGAATCGACAGACGATTGGAGATCCTCCCAGAAGTAACAGAAGAGGACGAAGGCAGAGGAAGAGGAAGAGTTCGAGGCGTTTGCTTCCTGACGGCTGGCTAATGAGGGTTTTTAGAATAATTAGCCCGACAGGGAGTATGGCAGACTAATGAAGGTTTCCGTGCTTACAGTGCAACATTAATGTGTCCAGGTACTGTAAATATGTCGCAAAACATGATGAAAAATCCCCAGCGTGCCGCACAACCCCGGGTCTCACGCTAAATAAGGTCTGTCCTTATCAAGCCATGTCCTAACGGTCTTTTAACCAAATTACAGTGTCTGACTCGTATTATCATGATCTCACCTGAACAAAGGCCCTGCCGTCGGGAAAACAAAGCTACTTTTTTCAAAAGTTTGAGCATAATTGTGCTGTCATTGGCAGCGCGTGGGTGCTTAAGGGGTCTGTTCAGCGTGGCCAGCTGTGGCAGCAGGGTGAAACTTCCTCCTCGAGGTTTGAACAAGTTCTGGTCACGCAAGTCAGTTTTTATCGTCCATAAACATAAACATGTATGAATGAAATATCACGCCTGCCAGTCTACAGGTGGACATCCAGTAGAATGTGAATAAGACAACACTTTGATTTCATCACGTGCATTATAAAGAAAGAGAATCCGTAGAGGGATCGTACTGTATATTTCAGATCATGTAAATGCCTGAGAGAATCTGGCTCAGACTTCAAACACATCCTCTCTCAGGGCTGACACAGAGCCAACAAGTGCAGAGAGAAGAACTGTACCAGGCTCGTGTTGGCAACGTGCCGGCCGGCAAGACCAGGAAGTTCTGTTTTGATTCTCGAAGTCTGCTCGAACCTGCAAATTGTTTTGTTGTGAAAAGATTACTTAATTTCAGGGGGGTATGTGAACATTTTCAACTTTGAAGAATAAAATAGATTGTGAACATTCAAAATTGTCAACATTATAGGTGAGTAATTACGGTTATGGCTAGCATGTGGTAATCTCACCACCGTGGCCCGTGTTCGAGTCCCGGTCAGGGAAGCAACCCCAGACACTGGAGGGTTGAACAACTCTCAGTGCACTCTCAGTGCCGGTCCCAAGCAGGGAAAATGGGGAGGCACCAGGAAGGGCATTCGGTGTAAAAAAAACTTGAGCCAGAATCACAATATGAGGACGGGTGACCCGACCCCAAATGGGAGCAGATAAAAAAGTTGGACAAATGAATAAAATATGTAAGTAATTACAAAGTTGTTTTTTGTTGTTTGTTTGTTTTTACACATAATTACACAATCGACGTTTTATGACATATAGTGTAGCTTCAACTGTAGCTTAACTAGTAACTCCACTAAAATAATACTCTTTCAAATATAATAACGCAACAGCATACAACTGTACAATAATATGTTTTGACACCATTAAAAATAGTATTGCTGAGCTAAATGAACTATATTGGACTTTGAAGGTAAGATCATCTTTTAGGAAATCATTAACTGTAAATTATAGCTGACATCGAGGAAACAAATCTGCTCAAGGACAGTGAATAAAAATGGAGTTCTAGTGGAGTGAATACTTTTGCTCATTCAGAGTACAGAAAAAATAATAGTTGGTTGGTAACAAACACTTTTGCTTATTTATAGTTAGTAAAATAAAAAATTGAAGAGAAGCAAAACTTTTGCTTAGCTATTGCTTAGTAAATAAAATAATAAGTGTATACAGGGAGTGAATATTACAGTGAATGAAAATAATAGCTGATGGGAGCCAAATCATTTTGCCCAGTTGACAAGGAGCCACTAGAGTTGACAGGAAGAGAATATTTTTTTTCTAATTTAATATAAATAAAAATAATACTTTTGCACACTTAAATAAAAGTAATATTTATCAGGGAATACATATTTTTGCTTATTCTTTGTAAAAAAAAAAAAAATTGCAATGAATGAAAATAATTGGTTAGCAGAGGGCAAATACTTTTGCACATTATGCCTGAATAAAACTAATACTTGACTGCAAGCAAATACTTTAACTCATTAATAGTAAATAAAAAAAAAATAATAATAAAAAACCAGGGAGCTAATAGATTTGTCCATTTTCAGTGAATGAAAAATACAGGAAACATACAGCGAATACATTTTTTGCACATCAAGCATAAATAAAACCAATACTTCATGGGGAACAAATACACTTGTTATTTTGGGTGAGCCAATACTTTTGTTTCTTCACTAGAAATAAAAAATAATTGACAAACATTCAACGTGAATTAAACTAATAGTTGAGAGAGAGCAAATACTTTTGCACAAGCAGTGTGAATAAACTAATGGCTGACGGGGAGCACATACTTTTCTTTCTTCACTAAATAAAAAGAATTCACAGGGAGCAAATACTTTTGCACCTATAGTGTGAATTATACTAATGGGGTCTTAAAGCGCCTGTCAGGTGTCACAGTCACGTTTCCGTCTGTCGGGTTTATGTAGGAATTTCTCTGAGTAGCTGCAGGTTTTAATCAGCCGATATGACGGTCACATTTAAAGCGTAATGACACGCGGCTCGGCGTCATTTGGACGCTGGTGATCAATCAGACGCTCATTTAGCTTTAATTCATGTAGATGCACCACCTAATACTCATTACAAAGATGCAATTTCCCCGAGTCACTGCAGATTAATGGCCACACATCTCTTCCTGTGTCGCCTGGCCACTGTGTGTGTGTGAGTGTAGTGTGTGTGTGGGACGATAGATGACTCTCATGAAGGGATGGTGGTGCTCAGACACACACATATAAGCATGCATACACACACACACTTATCTGCAGCATGATTTATGACAAATCGACGGACAGAGCACAACTTTATCAGCAAGACAATAATAAACCAACGTTGAGAGAATGAACAGAGGAACAGATTACTTTATTAAAGACTTTATTAAAGACTGATAGACTCAGACGTACCGGAAGGTTTGAGTGGACGCTGTGTGTGTAAAATGATTTTCCTGTTAATAATTTCCATCGCTAAATAAGGTTGCATTTTTTTTTTGTGTGTAATAATGATGCAAAAAAAAAAAAGAAAAAAAAAAGAAGAGAAGTATTATCTCTGCTTAAGATATTTCTCTTTCTAGCTCTAGTGTGCATAAAAAAAATGAAGAAAAAAAATAAAACCTAAATAAAATGACACCTTCTATAACACTTTCTATACAGTATGCATTACTTATATATCCGTAACAGGTTATAATGCATTCCTAAGGCGTTAAACACGTCATTATAATTACATGTGAAAAGACATTACAGTTTATGAGATGTTCCTTGACGTCCCTTCCTATCAGATCCGACTCAGGGTTTGTCAGAAGACGTCATTCTTTATAATGCGTTTATAAACTGTGAACAGAATGCATTATAAGCAGTGTTTATAACGTATCATATCAACATGAAAGAAACTCCTTCCCAGTTCACTTACTGATACACCGTATGTTCAGCCACATCGAGAACTGGCCGAATATTTCAGTGAATTTATAAAGCTTTTCATTTCCGAGTTTAGGCGTTCTTTAGGAAGTTGTAAACAGGGAAATGTCTCTGTTATAATGCGCTTATTAAAGGGGAGAAAAAATAACACACCAGGTCTCATAATAAATCATACAAATTGTGGCCTGGGTTGTTTTTTTTTGTTTTGTTTTGTTTTTTTTTGTAATGTGTTATGGACACGTCTTACTTCATAATGCATCATGTTAACAATTCATAAGGCGTAATAAAGATATAAACTTGAACCTATGAATTTTCACCAAAAAAAGGGAAACAATATGTATTATGCATTATATCATACATAAGGGATGGTCATAGTTTATCACATATATGATGCTCATTGGAATCTTTTCATTGCTTTTCCAAGTCCAGACTAGACATATGTACAGTTCATGCAATCATTATTATTATTATTATTATTATTATTATTATTATTATTATTATGATTATTATTATTAATGGGAGTGATAGTTAGACAGTGATCATCTCTGGTGGTAGTGTGCTTGCTAATCTGTTTCACGAGGAGTGAAACAAAAAAAAAAAAAGAAAGAAAAAAGAACATCAAGCTCAGATTCATTTTTAAACATTAGTTCTAATCTTAAATTATTAGGAGAGATGGTTTTGCCTTTTTTTATATGCATAAAATGTGTGGAACGATTTGTCAAATTTACGGTGAATGGAAATATTAGTTGACAGAAAGCAAACACTTCATTTCAATGAGACCAAATACTTTTTGTTCATTTACGGCCAGTTAATCTGAACAGAGAGCAAATGCTCTTTCTCAAATGCACTAAATAAAAGAATAATTAACATGGTATAAGTTATAGGAGATATACATGCTTTTTGGTATCTTTGTGTGTGTGTCCGGGGGTGGGGGTTGGGGTGGGGGGGTGTTTGGACATGTTTTTATATCTTGGTGAGGACCACATGTCCCCACAAAGATAGAAATTCCGGATAGTTTAGACTTTGTGGAGACATTTGACAGGTCCCCAGGAGAAAAACCTAAAAATGAAAATAAGCCAAAAGGTTTTCTTTTAATTACTGAGGTTAAGGTTAGGATTAGATTTAGCTGTAGCATTAATTAATTAATTATCTACATTAATAATTATGCCAATGGAAGCTCCTGATAGTAAGACACATGATCGCATATGTCCTCCGATCCCAGATAATGTATATGGAAGTGTATAAAAGTTGAAAAGCATTTTAATTTATTCTCATCCACATCCTCGTCTCTTAAAAAACAACAACAACAACAATAACAACAAAAAACTCATCCCAATGCCACATGCCTCAGGAAGTTCCAACACACAAAGTGGCACAGCGCTGTCTGGTATTACAGTTTACACTTGGGCATCAAAGGCAAAGGAAATAAAAAGAAGAAATGAAGCAGGAAAGGGAGTTTGACTGTCTTTCCACTCGGCCTCAGTGCAAAGCCGCATTTAGAAGAAGCCACATGAGCCATCAAAGATGTTCAGAGTTATGCAGGGTTTTAAATGTGACGCATTCAATTGATTTTTTTTTTTTTTTTTCCGAGCTGTTTCTGAAGTTCACTCCTGAGTCGATTCTGAAATAATATACAATCTGTGCTATTACTGGCTATGGCCCGTCAGACGGTTCAGTAGCACTTAGTAAAAAAAAAAAAAAAAAAGGAAAAAAGTGCATTCCTCCAGGCGAGTGAACAGTCGTGGGAATTTAACGCAGTCCAAGAGAATGAGGGAAAGAAAATAAATGCGTGTATTTGAAAATGCAGAGGTAGCTGGAAATCTTACTCGAGTAAAACGTTACGAATTGTACTTAGAACAAGACGTCCTCATTAAAAATACGCGTTCAAATAACTAGGAAAAGAGCTACAGAAGCCCTGACCTGCAAGGTGTACAGTAACATTTCATTTCAGTGCAATGTCATTATTCTGAACGATTTTTAGGTCGTTATTACAAATTAATATCTCATTATATTGTTAACTTTAAGTCAAAATAACAAGGTATTCAGTCAAAATAAAGAGTTACTAAATCACAACGGTGAGATGATATCTTTACGTAAGAAGATATTTAATCGAAATAGCGAGTTAGTACGTTTAAGTAACGACACAATAACTCAAAATAAAGACTGAGTCGATCAAAATAACAAGATAATATCTTGAAATAATGAGTTAAAGTTAAAATGACAAGAAGTTATGTTGAAATAGTGATTTAAAATCTTGAAATAAGTTATTAAGTCGAAATAAGTTACTGGGTTGAAATAATGAGAGATTAAAGCAAGATAATACGATTATATTTTGAAATTAGCTATTAAATTGATACATGAGATATTAAGTTGAAATAACTAGATCATATCTTGAAATAAGTTATTAGGTTGAAGTAAAGAGATATCAAATCTAAACAAATCAGATACAGTACATCGGAATAATGAGATAAGTAACTAAGTAAGTAAATAAGATTATAGATAAATAAATAAGATTATTTAGTCCAAATCACAAGATTAAATCTTGAAGTAAGTTATTCGGGCAAAATAACAGTTATTAAGTTGAAATAATTCGATATTAAATCAAAATAACCAGATATTGAGTCCAATTTTTTTTTTTTTTTTGAAATTAGTTATTTAATTATTTAAATCATGAGATATTAAAGCGAAATAATGAGATTATATCTCGAGACCAGTTAAGTCAAAATAATGAGATATTAAATCAAATTAACCAGATATTATACAAAAATACAATAACCAGATATAATGAAATTCTAAATCAAAATCAGGACATAGTGTAGCACCTTGAGGTCTAGGGCTTCCATAACAGCAGAACTGAATGCAAATAAAACCTAGCGAAGGAGTCAATTCAAGTACATAGGAAATGCAAGACACAAAAGAAGCATTCTCTGGTTATCTGGTTAATTTCACGTCATACAGTGTTCACAAGATCACAAACCTCAGACTTGAGCCTGTAGAAAACAACATGGCCGACTGTAGCCTCTTCAGTCTCTAAAGCTGATTTTACACACGCGCTGTTCAGTCCATTTGAATGGAACCCTTATGTGTTTTCTTCCTATCAGTATGCCTCTTTAGGCAGAAGAGAATCACACTCGGGTGCAAACAAAAACATCCAGTCTGAGAACATCAGAGCGAGGTGGGAACTGGTCCGAGACCAGTGCGGTTTAACTGCAATGAGAAAGTGATTCCTTTCTGATTCGACTCACCGGCAGGAAGCGAATCAAACATTCGGCGTGTTTTCATTTCGTTTTCGCTGACTCCTTGTGCTTGTGTGATTTTTTTTTTTTTGTGTGTGTGATTTCTACACACACTTCGTAAAGGTTTATTTACATTTTTCCGTCGCTTTATTTCTGACCAACGATTGACAACATTTCTTTGCTTTTCAGTTTGTTTAATTACGTGCATTGACAAACCAAACCCAACAGCAAGCGAGTGAAAACTATCAACTGACCGGCAGATTCGGACTCGGGAAACAGACTTATAGGTGTGAAAGTAAAGAACTGAAGACTTGCTAGTTACGAAGTAGCACTCACACTAAACTTGTGCCTCAATATATTCATAGTCGTTTGGCGTAAACAAATAAACAAATAGGAAAATTCATATTAGCTAGCTAGCTAAAGGTTTTACTCAATGTCCATTCAAAACCTCATTACATCAGGATTGTCTGTATTCACAAAAATAAATAAAATAAATAAAAATAGCTGGGGTGAACAGCTAACTTTAGCTAACTAGCTAGTTAAGAGTGATAAAAGACATTTTGTTGACTGAGTAGCAGAAAAACTGAAATGGTAATAGTAAGCAGTTTCTTCATGTTGATTCTTCCACAAATAACCACTCCTCCTAGCCCTAATCCCAATTTTTATTGGTCCTCATTTCCAAGGTTGGTGGATTCATAGGGTTAAATTTCATACTTATTGGTCTATATAGCATTTTTCATGGGTCGGGGAAAAAAAAAAAAAAAAAAAAAACATTAGCAAATGGACTGATTATATACTTAAGGCTGTGGCTCAGGTGGTAGAGCGGGTTGTCCACTAATCGTAGGGTTGGTGGTTCGATTCCCGGCCCACATGTCTCCACATACCGAATGTCCTTGGGCAATACACTGAACGCTAAGTTGCTCCTGATGGCAAGCTAGCGCCTTGCATGTGTATGTGTGTGTGTGTGTGTGTGTGTGTGTGTGTGTGTGTGTGTGAATGGATCAATGAGAAACAGTGTAAAGTGTTTTGTAGAAGGTTAAAAAGCGCTATACAAGTCCAGACCGTTTACCATTTAAATCAGTTTTAAACGTACATTACATTCACATTTCTGGGGTAAAAGATACATACTGGAAGTATGTTTCATTTAAAGAACTACAGCACCGATGTCTTCTTTCTTTCTTTTCCATTCAGTTCTCACCCTTTCACTGTAGTAATCTTGCTTTCTAAGAACGTTTTCAATAACCGTCCATTTTAGGCCAAAATGGCGGCATGTCCGTATTAAACCAAGCTGACGGCGCGTTATTTATTATCTTGCCGCTCGCTCCTGTGTAGACGTGTAAATAAATATCAGTTCTTTCCTTCGATATTTCCTTCTTTCTGCTGATTTTCTGAGAGAGCCAAAGCGAATGCATACCGATGATAAAGACTTCTTATCTCGTATCTCATCTCGTCCTATGATTAATAAACCCGTCTCGGGTGTTGTTGATTAAATCATGTAAGGTCTGGAGGTATGAATGAACATATGTTGAATTTTAAAAAAAAAAAAAAAAAAGATGAGCAATCATATAGGAAGTGTAATACGGCCAAATATGGTGTAAACGTATGAATTTACTGGAGTGAGTGTGAAAAATAATCTAAGATTAAAATTAATTTAAACCAGTGAACAAGTGAAGAACTTTCTTATAAATTTACCCGAGTTAGGGTGATGTAACTGCATGAATGTAGCACGTTACCACCCGAATCTGATGAAGTGTAACAGCCAGAAGCAGAAAAAGACGGACTTTGTGTCACGTGACACACTCCATTTTGGATGTCATTCCCAGGTGACGTGTGGCTCACTAAGTGGGGATTAACTGAAAGTGCAAGCAGGAGTGTGCGTGTGTGTGAGAGAGAGAGAGAGAGAGAGAGAGAGAGAGTCTGGCTTAGTAAACACTGAGAGTGACACACACACACATGCGCACACACACAAACACGGCTGGCTCCAGACAGGGAAACACTTCCTCTGCCCCTGCTACTTCCTGCCGTTTTTTTCCCCCTTCTGTTTGGAACTGTGTCCAGTGTATTGTGGTTTGACTGCTTAGAGGAAGTGGTTTAGCAGAGCAAAACACACACACACACACACACACACATGACTGTGCTCTGATAGTAGAATCCCTGCATTACACACTCTCAGCTCTGAAACAGAGACAGACCGAGCAAGTGTGTGTTTAGATCATCATCATGGCCGCTCTGAGACGTGATTACGAGTTGTTCTGCGTGATCAGATATGAACACGCAGTGTGTTCGGGCCGGGCCGCCGAGCCTCGCGCCGAGCCTCTTATGGACTTATGCATTAAGCGATTTACGCAGGCTAAACTCATAGCTGCTAATAGTATTGGCCATGAGGAGATCTTCCAGAAGCTACTTACCATAAATAGAGTAAAAATAGCTGGGGATGATAACCGGGATTAGTGTTACAGTATGACAGGCCAATTATATTAAAGACTACATGCACACACACTAACACATACTGCAAACACAGTGACACAACACGAACACAACAGTAACACAACACTAACACATACTGCAAACACAGTGACACAACACGAACACAACAGTAACACAACACTAACACATACTGCAAACAC
>JANDJT010000164.1:3548423-3562500 GCA_024331685.1 Stegophilus panzeri
GTGTGTGTTGGGTGTGTGTGTGTGTGTGTTGGGTTGGGTGTGTGTGTGTGCACACGTGTGAGCGTCCAGCAGGAAGCTCATGTTCAGAGTGAACTGTGTGCAGGACAATCAGTTTGATCAGATTTGATCAGATCTACAGACTCGGACAACTTGAAGTTACAACCTGGAACAGAGAAGTCGCTCTAAATCTCGCACCGTGTTTCTGAAAAGAACGGTTTTATTCAAGAGGAAAAACAGAGCAGGAGATTAAGAGTCTTGTAGATTTTTCCAGCTTAAGTGTCTTTAAAAAATATACTTCTTTTATCTTCAAATAAATCAAACTGATAAAATAAAATATTAAAACATGAATATAATAATGCATTTAGTGGTAGCAATATTGGCACATATGTTCATCTGGATTATTATTATTATTTTGGGTTTTTTTTTTAAATTAGTTGTAGTAAAAGTACATGTTGTTATTTATTTATTTATTTATTTATTTATTTATTTATTGTTTTCCTATTATTGTAATTATTATTTTGTTGTTGTTGTTTTGTTTTTTTGTCAGTGGCAGTAAAGTTTTGAAAGCACATGTGTGTGTGTGTGTGTGTGTGTGTGTGTGTGTGTGTGTGTATTCCTCTAAGAAGCTCAAAAAGTTACACAGTTACACACACACGCACAAACTCAAGTGATACTGACCTCTACCCCCTCCAAACACACATATATACCACTCACAACTCCCTTCCTCCACACACACACACACACACACCTATGCTACTCACCCCCCACCTCACACCCCCCAACTAACACACACACACACACACACACACACTCCCAGTCCACTTCCCATAGCCTGTAGATAAATAAATACCGTGTGCTGTATTACAGTTATTTCTTTGAAGTATAATCGGATCACGATATAATTCTATTTGTACTCAATGCTGCTCCGTTACACTATCTCTCTCTCTCTCTCTCTCTCTCTCTCATACACACATTGACACACTCTCTCATTCTCCTCTAAAGATAAAAACACTGCTCTTACTTACATTCCTAATGCCACTGCTCGCACCTATACACTCCGTCACTTTTCCTGGTTTTTACTTCTGCGTGCTCCGTGCTGCGTCTCATCCGCTGCTGGATTAACACTCCGGTTAAAAGAAGTCTGTCTGAGAAAGCAGGAGGAAAGAGAGAGGAAGAGAGAGTGAGAGAAAGGCCTAGCATGAAGCAAGTGCCCCACACACACATACACACACACACACACACACACACACACACCTCATCTCCCCTTAATGCACGACCAGGAAATCACCACTTATTCCAACAAACATTTGCCTCAAGTCAGGAACTAGATCTTTTTTTTTTTTTTTTTTTATTCTTGAAGAGATAGCATGTGTGTGTTGTGTGTGTGTGTGTGTGTGTGTGTGTGTGTGTGTGTCTAAGTGTAAATGATAGTGAAAAAAACACACCATGTTTTGTCTATTTTGTATGTATACCGATAAGATGCTGCAGCTCCACCTTCTGGTGGCCAGAGAGAGAGAGAGAGAGAGAGAGAGAGAGAGAGAGAGAGAGAGAGAGAAACACAACAGAGAGAGATAGTGAGCCAGAAATAGAGTACATGAGAGAGAGAGAACTACTAGAGTGGGCGAGAGAGAGAGCATCAGAGGGAAATACAGAGAGAGAAAGAGAGAGAGAGAGAGAGAGAACAAGAGAAAGAGAGAGAATGACGGAGAGAAAGAAAGAGAGGATAAGCAGACAGATGAGCAAATGGAGAGAATATTCGATCAGTTAGACGGGAACGAAAGTATAAACAGAGCAAAAGAAATGAATGAAGAGGAAAGCGGAAAAGTTTAAGGAGTGACTCACCTACAGCCAACATTTACACTCGTTCATCTCTCTACACTCAGACTCAATCTAAAAAAAACAGACTCAATCTAGAACCCATAACACCTCTCTGCATGCGGGAATCTTAATTAGTCCTATAGACTTCTTAATTATTAAAATTTCTATACAGAACCCTACAGTGTTTCCCTATCAGACACGGTTCCACTAGAACCCCTTCAGCAAACTAAGAACCTTTAACTTTCCAAAGAGCCTTTTCCCCCCTTATCCCTCACTCTATCTGTGTTTTCTCTGCTTGGGAATAAAATGTCACCCTGCATCTAATGTTCTACAAACTACCCCAAATTACACGGGTTCTCTGAATCCATCTGCATCTCAGGGTTCTCTGGATGGGGGGTTACATTAGGATCTTGGAAGTCGGGAGCTCTGCGTCTTTCATACAGTGGTTGGCAACAATTTGAGAACAACAATCGAAGTTCTCAACAGTGATATTCTGGAAATGTGACTAAAACAAGATTTGAATGAATCTCTTTCTGTCCTAAGGGTTAACTGTAACTCCGTACAGACGTCAATGTCTAGAGATTTTTCAATATTTTCCTTCATTTGGGTTTGTTCTTTTCTAGAAACGATACACAATACAGTTTAGCCTTTAAAACTTGTGAAATAAGCACTAGCATCTTTTTTTAATTATTTTTTTATTTTTTAATAAAGCCTGTTATTAGCCATTTTCCTTTGAACCTCTAAACCTTACACAGCTCTTGATTTGAATTAAGGATCATATTAGCGAGTTTCATCCTAACGCTAACCAAACCCTAACCCTAGCTAAACTATATCAATGTTACACGTATTCACATGAAATATGCCTGCTATTTAACTTAGCTAACAAGCTAAATGACAAGGCTGAACAGGCTAGCTAGCAACATACAAAAAAACAAATCCCAATACTCATGCTAACATAACACATTTCATCACGCTTATTGGCTTTCTCGCTGTTTCTGGAGTCAAATCAAACTAGAGCATATAGCATATATGAAGCTGGACAACGGAAGTAGAAAAGTGTCATGACGGTGTTTATTGGCTTTGTACGACAGGGGTTCTCAAACTGTTTTAATGGTTCAAAAAAAAAATAAAGGAAATAAACTACATATTTACTACAGACTTCTTATATCCAAATATTCAAATTAGGCTTATTATTTAAACATATCCAATAATATTCTGGCTATTTATTGGATGAATAATCATGCACTAATGCCTGAATTAATACTTACTTAAATATGAGCTAACAATGAGTTAAGGTATGTACTAATCGTGAAGTAATGAAGAGCTAACCTTAGCTACGACACGAGTCTTATGAATTCATGCGTGAATAACGACCAACTTAAGCACATGTTTGTTAGCTAATGTATTAATAAACAGGGGCATGAGACACCCTGGACGGGGTGCCAACCCATTGCAGGGCACAACTGCACACACATTTACACACACGTTCACACACTACGGACGGAACTGCCAATCAGCCTACAATGCATGTCTTTGGAATCCCCGCAAGCACGGGGACGACATGCAAACTCGGCGCACACAAGATGTAGGCAGGATTCGAACCCCCAACCCTGGAGGTGCCCACCACTTAGCTACCATGCCCCCCTATTATACAGATTTATCTCTCAATTGAATTGAGTTTTATCTCTCAATCGTTAGTTAATATCTGACGGTTGCAACATTTTTCTTGCAGCTGTAAGTTACCATGACTTCATATTCTTCTTCCCCAAACTAAGCCACACCGACACGGCAGCCAGGTTCTGCATTATCAGGTTCTGCTTAAGACGTTCCTGCTGAAAAGAACATGTTCACTTGTTCACACACTGCTAGTCTGTGTAACTACAATGTCAAAAGTTGTACCTCAGAAATATTAACTCGCAGTCCCTGACCTAGTGAACTAACATGAGGATGTGCTTTCGTAAGAATAAATAAATAAATAAATAAATAAATAAATAAATAAAATGGGTTATTTTGACCTGAACAGGAAGCAACGATTAACCAGTATTGTATTTCACTGCCTGAAATCCTGCTGTAGAACATCCAGTACAGTCCTGAAATCCCATAATCCCTCACTTCATATTTCTATTACATGAGTTATGTTCTGGTCATTTTGACCTTAGAATTAAAAATGTAGTTAAATATCAGCTATCACTAACTACTTTTATAAAAATAGTTGCCCAAAGTCAGTATGACCCATGAACAGTACAACTATTGCTAAGTAGTGAACAGAACACAGGGGTTAGGTAGTGCACTCATAACCGTATAGTGAATATTTTGTTGTTTTTACTCTCTCTCTCTCTCTCTCTCGCTCGCTCGTTCTCGCCAGCTGTGAGAAGGATGGAGGGACATAAACAGTCATCCACAAGTCTCGCCCCCCATTTCCTACTGAGGATCCCCTGCCCTATAATAATGAGTTAATCAGCCTGATTGCACATTCATCACTCTGTGTGTGTGCGTATATGTGTGTGTGTGTGTGTGTATACGTATTTATCCTTTTGTGGGGACCATTATGACTGAAATATCCGACAGTTTTGGCTGACTGTATTAGTAGCACAAAATGTAACTATGTAGCTACACATAAAGACAGTAATACAGAAGTGTGTGTGTGTGTGTGTGTGTTTTACTTGGGAAATGAAATATTTGGAGGCTGATGTTTCAGGCTAAGAGAGGACAGCAGAGCCGCTGCAGCTGAGTAAACATGCTAACACTACGGACAGGTAGGAAAGCAATTCCAAACTCTGCCCCGGAGGAAGACAATTATCGGGACACGCGGAAACGGCGAGCGCCGGAGGAAATATTAAACGTGAGAATGATTAATGATTGAAAATACGGCCGTAATGACGTCGCCATGGTTACGCGGCAAATACACGGTAGGAAAAGGCAGCGCTGTAATTTTGTCCCGGTTGAGGACGTGGAAATTGACGGATCTATCCAAATTCATTTAGTCATGTTTGAATGGGAGGAATATGAGCAAGAAAGTCATGAGAGAGCACAGCTATTTCAGGAAAGAGGGTGTAAAAGTGATTGGATAGTGCTGTTTGGATCAGATTATGCTCAGGTGGGAGCCAACTGATAAAAGGTCTGTGTAGAAGTTTTCAAATCTTACAAAAGTAAAACTGAGAAATAATCAGAATTGAGGCAATGAAGGAATCAACGTTTCGGTTAGGAAGTGTGAGAACACTGTGCGTAACACTATCTGTAAGGAGCGTCTCATTTTCTCCTTGTGTCTATTTGTATGGGTTCCCTCTGGGTTCTCCAGTTTTCTCCCACCTCCCAAAACATACTGGATTGCTGACACTAAGTTGTGTGAGTCTGCCTTCCATCCAGGGTGCGTTCCCACCTCAATGCCAATGTTCCTCGAGTCTCCGGATCCACCATGACCGGGATAAAGTGCTTACTGACGATATGAGTAACAATTTGGCAAAAATAAAGGTTCCTTTAACTGATTAGTTTTCATGTTCATATATTAGTTATCATGGCTGAACCATGGGGATTAACAAAGTAAATAAGACTTGTGTTAATTCATTCTTATTGAAAAATAAGCCAAATAAGCCAAATAATAATCAGCACCAATGTTCCAATGTTCATCAACATCAGTGAGTAAAATGAATCCCACAGTGACCAACCAATCAGGACTGGGGCTGAAACCCGTTCCAAAATTTACACCTAGAGACCAGAGTTTTCAACACTTTATTTTATAAAGTGCTGAACAGGTCAGCTGTGGTATTTTTCTGTTCCAGTGTGAGGTCAGGAAAGTAACCAAAACATCCTCCTAATTATTCTTAATTCCTGTTCAAAATTCATCACTTCCTGCCTGGCTACAGGAAGATATGAGGTTAGATAGATGCTGTAGCTGGGTTTTTTATTTATAGACTAGGCTTCTTTATCATCTTTATCAGAGTAGTTTATCATATACACCGATCAGCTGCAGACCGGTCAGAGTGCCCATGCTGACCCCTGTTCACCTCCGAAAGTGCCCACAACATGCATGTGAGCATCAGAACTGGACCATGGAGCAGTGGAAAAAAGAGGCCTGGTCTGATAAATGAAGTTTTCATGTGGACGGCCAGTGCGTGTGCGACGCTTACCTGGAGAAGAGATGGCACCAGGATGCACTAATGGAAGAAGGCGAGCCAGCGGAGGCAGTGTGATGCTCTGGGCAATGTTATGCTAGGAAACCTTGGGTCCTGACATCCATGTGGATTTTACTTTGAGACGTCCCACCTACCTAAACATTGTTGCAGAACAAGTACACCCCTTCATGGCAACGGTATTCCCTAACGTCAGTGGCGTCTTTCAGCAAGATAATGCACCCTGACACACTGCAAAAATTATTCAGGAACGGTTTGAGGAACATGACAAAGAGTTCAAGGTGTTGACTCGGCCTACAATTTCCCCAGATCTCAATCCGATCGAGCGTCTGTGGGATGTTCTGGACAAACAAGTTCGATCCACGGACGCCCCACCTCACAACTTACAGGACTTAAAGGATCTGCTGCTAACGTCTTGGTGCCAGATACCACAGCACACCTTCAGAGGTCTTGTGGAGTCCATACCTCGATGAACCAGAGCTGTTTTGGTGGCACACGTGGACCTACACAATATTATGCAGGCTGTTTTAGTGTTATGGCTGATCTGTGTATAAAGAAAGTAATTAAGTTTTATCTAACTAAAGAAGGCATGTACTGGATGCTGGAGCAGGAAAGTAGAACTATTATTTTGGTTCAGAACAAACCAGAATAAACAATAAATTGCTTCTAATCAAAGCAAGAAAGTAAAACACACTACACAGAAAACAGCATCGCAATAAATGCGGCCATCTTGGAATTTTGGTGACAATAACAAGTCAGTGTTGTACTGAAAATGTCTTGAAAGAACCGTATTAAAGAAGATGGCAAGGCAACGCAGACGAGGAAAGATCTTCATTTTTGATTTCATCTGTGTTACTGTAAACCAGGCCTTGTTCCATTTAACGTCAACCTCTCTGGAAGTTCTTCTCACAGTAAAACAAATGTCAAAAGTCAGAAATAAATGCAAGGCATTAACAAGGTGTTAGTTTCTTATTATACTCGTCTATAATTAAGTGTCACACAGTAGCCCTCCAGGGAATAAAATCACTTTTTACACTGCTCTAGTTATAACTCAGCTCCATATTATTAATGAGAACGTGTTGTTGTTCTCAGCCATGTTAGCATAATCACACCTTCGCTAAATAAAGTGCAGGTATTTATGTGCATTAAACAGGCGACAAGGTGAGGATGAACGCTAACCCTAAGAAGGTATCCTTGGAGATAATACATTATTAATTATGTTACCTGTTCAACACGCACACACACACCTGTTCATCATGTTTTTTTTTTTTTTTTAATTATTATTACACAGATGAGTGAAGCACCTGCTCATTGAGGAGAGCAACACAGCTTTAATTCAGAACAGCTGAGTGCTCTGTGAATGCGTTAATGTGTATATACAATATATAATGTATATGATTATACACATATTAAAAAAAAAAAAAAAAGTGGAAACATAAAAACAAACAAACAAACCAAAAAAAAAAAAAAAAAAGGATATAGATTAAAAGTAAATTATTTTAACCTAAATCTGTTTTTTTGTTTGTTTGTTGTTTAGGAGTTCCTACCTTCATATACAGTAGTGTGCATTTATTTCTAGGTAAAAAATGTAAGGAATAAAAAAGTTCCTAGTTGTGACAAGATGATAAACACGAGTACAATTTAAGAGCATAGAGGATAAATGAAATCAAAAAGTAAACAAAATATGTAATTTTTTTTTCTTTATGTAATACCAGCTGTCAAGTTCTTAATCTAAGCCTTATCATTAACCAAAAGAGCTGTCGATCATCACATATGGAGCACAAAAAATAAATAAATACATTTGAAAAAAATCAAGAATGCTTGACCTTTCCTCATCTTGTCCTGCTTTCTGCTTACTACAAGCTGCCATGGAATAGATTGGGTGACTTTGATCATCGTCTATCGAAGCGTCTCTGTCTCCAGAGCTTCAACCGATTCCCTCGTCAGCATTAACACACACATATTGTTTCAATAAGTGCAAATTGATTTATATCAGTTGTAAACCGAGCCGTGGACATGTGCAGAGACGGAACGCCGGGAACTCGATGGTGGCTCGACCTGTTCATTAGAGAGAGCGTGGAGGAGGAATCGATGAGGACACTGAAGGTCAGAAAGGTCTGATTCTTCTGGACAGTAGAAGAGTTAAGCCAATGTTTAAAAAAAATAAATAAATAATAAAAGTCTGTGAATGTAAACTTCCTTGAAAGACGTCTTCTTTTTACGAATGGATTTGTAAATATGTGAAAGTGTAATTCAGCTTTTTATGCCTTGAAATTATACACGTGACAACATGAGAATAATATAGGATAAATAAAACAATATGTCCTACATGTAAAAATAAATTAACTGTTTAAAATATCACGTGCAAAAAAAATAAAAAATCATATACAAAAAACTGATGTGAAATTAAGTGATTTGTGTAATAATCAGATGAAATTTCATGTGTGAATTGTGTGATTATTCATGTTCGTGTATCTTTTCTACGGTGAAAGAGTGAAAATCGTTTCTTGTTAAAATTGATGTAAAAAAAAAAAAAAAGAAGCAAAGTTTCCAATCAGAGTCTCCCAGGTGTTTTCTATTAGCATATTTAGATGATTGTTAGCAGATTAAAATAGCTATTTAGCTCATAGCCACCACCTGCACTTTACTTGTGGCTGAATGCTAGCAATAATTAGCAAGTAACAAACTAGCTAGCGCTGTTATATTACCTATTTAATTAGCTGTCTATTACGCAATCAGCAGTGAAATTAATGTGTCAGTGTTTACTTATTACATTAGTTTGTATATACTGTAACATTAGCTATGGTTTTTATACAGGAAGATAATTACAGTTAGCGCTGTCTGTGATAGCTCCAGACATGCTAAGCAAGCTTGTCTCTTTAACTTGTTTAGCTACATAAGCAACCTGGAAGTTGTTAAATTTGTAGCTAGATGTTAGTCAAGAATTTTGTGTAATTTAACGTGTATATTGTATACTAGTCTGGTGTTGTCACAAGCTACTGGATTGGGTGATTGTCATCCATTTTGTAGTTAGTAGCATTGTACTGCATTTCGAATGCTTAAAGATAAACAGAGAGAAACAAACTGAAGTCTTAAGGGTTATTGATTTAACCTGTTTTTTTTTTTTTTTTTTGTCTAAGAGAGTGTACCGTGAGTTGTTGTTGTAATTAATTATTTTCCTATAAGCGCACACCTGATAGTTTTGCACTGCTTATCATGTGCTACTTCATACTTCATTATCTCCTCTTGTGTTTTATTCCATTTCATGTTATGAAGTAACATAACTCACACTCACACAAATGAAGCGATTACAAGGATTTCTTTGACAGTTTATAAAGGAACAATATACTTTTTATCCTTTTATTTTGACATTTAATGTCATGGAATGTCAGCGAAACAAGTTCTGGTTATCGCTTACGTTATAACAGCTACAGTATAAGGCAAGGCCAGTGTACTTGTATAGCACACTTCATACACAAATGTTTCATACACACTTTCACATTCAACGTGAAAATATGAAGTTAAAAATAAATAAATAAATAAATAAATAAATAAATAAACCCTAACGTCACCAGCTTTTACTTTTCCCTTTCTCTTGGACACAAAATGTGGATCCAGAACACTTTCCTATGGCGAAAAACATGGGAACAGCTTCACCTCTGACTGTTACAAAGCACTGACACTGGAGACTCCTTCCATAAATGTTAAATAAACATCACATGACAGGAAGTTTCACCATATCAACAACTACATACTGTATGCTACAGCATTTTGATCTGTTTATACTGTATGGAGCATCTGCCGTGCAAGTCCGTCATTCATTGTTACTATAGAAACGATGTGTGCGTTAGAAAACTAGTTAACACCCTCTGACCAATCAAGAATTGAGGATTTAACAGTGCTGCGGAATAAGAAATAATGAAACCAATGTTGGTTCTTGCTAGCAACCTTTTGGATAAATTTTTTATGTTTATGATTTCAAACAAGCCAGGATGGTAATAACCCCGCCCCTAACGCCAACAAACTTTGTAAGTTTCCATAAAAAACTTCTTCAGAATTTTGAATGAATTTCATAAAACGTTGTAATGAATTTCCCAACGTGATTCGTATCCCAACACGATGCCCTGTCTGTATTCCTGTCCATCGCTTCCTCTGTCTCTCACTACTCTACATGAATATGTTGATCTCATTACGCTCTACAGAACAGTTTTCCACACCCCACATGCTGTCCCTTACTTTATTTGCCATGCCATGATGCATTTCTTTTCTATCAGAGTCTGCTCAAACTCTAAGATTAGCCATGTTCCAGTCCTCTAACCCTTTCTCCCTCTCTCCCTCTTTCTCTCGGTACTGTGTGCATGTAGGACTCTCTAAGGAACATTTGAATCCATATTAATTTCCTTTCTGACTGTTATGCGCCCGCGTATGAACTGCAACGTTTCACTATTAATCTGTCAGTAATTTAGTGACGTGTAAACTAATTATGCCTCACATATTAATGTAATTGTTTCGGTGAGCTGTTAAACAAATCAATGTGTTTGCAGAGAAGGCATTAAATTGAATCGAGTCATTATAACCACGTGTCAATGTCTCATTCTGGGTTATGAAGGTAGAAAAGTGGATGTCAGCCACAGGTCAATACATAGCCGCCCCCTGGCTCCATAAAAATCTATGCAGCTCCACTCAGTAATGTGGATTAAACCCACACACATACACACGAGAAAGAGAGAGAGAGAGAGATCATAACCCTCTCACAGGAGCACAGGAAGTATTGATATTGTTTCACGTAAAAAGTGATTGTTGAGTTTGATCTGCTGTTTAGGATTAGCAGAGCTCATGACATCAGTGAAATTATTCTAACAGGGCTCTCACAAACAAAAACACACACACAAACACACACACACACACACCTCTGGAGCTCCTATCTTGGCATGGAACATTATCCGCAACATGATCAATAAGGAGCCAACAGCCAATCAGACGACTTTGGATGTTAAACAGCAGCAAAAAGAAACAGCTGGATTCTTCATAGGGAATAAACAATGGGTGAGCGACACACGAGAGAGAGAGAGAGAGAGAGAGAGAGAGAGAGAGAGATAGAGGGAGAGAGAGAGAGAGAGATCTTTGCTAGATCTTTATATAGCTGCCTATGCGAATTATCTTTGACAGCGATGGTGTATACGCACATATTTGATCATAATAACATTTATCATTGTTCTGCATTGAAGCCTCTTCTGTCTCATGTATTTTTGTCACTGCTGTGCATAATATGTAGAATTTGTAAGATTTATTTATTTAATATTTAATGTTATCAATAGGACGGCATGGTTGCTTAGTGCTTAGCGTGTTTGCCTCACACCTTCAGGGAAGGGGGTTCGAATTACCACGCTGAGTTTGCACGTTCTCCCCGTGCTTCAGGGGTTTAACCTGCGTACCCCAATTTCCTCCACCAGTCCAAAGACATGCGTTGTAGGCTGATTGGCATCTCTAAATTATCTGTAATGTGTGTGTGATTGTGTCCTGTGATGGGTGGGATAGGCTCCAATCTCCCCGTGACACTGTGTAGGATAAGTGGTACAGAAAATGGATGGATGTTATCAATAAAAAGAAGCCTCCACATGAACATGGCATGCATTTCATATATACTTCAGTAACATTTATAAGCACTGATTAGTCAGAAGGTGTCTAATTGTTGAAATGCTGAATTTTTCTGTGAGGAAGTGTTTATTTAGCATTTTTGGATGGAGTTTCTGATGTCAGTGCTTTGTAACAAGCAGAAGTAAAGCTGTAACGTTAAACTTTAAAGTTTTCAGACACCGGAGGAGGTTTATTATGTTTTGTGTTTCTTAGTAAAATGACAAGCTTTGTTTTTGTTTTTTTTTTGTCTTTTTTTCTCTTATTAATCCAAGGGAGAGTAAAAAAAAAGAACCTGGTGAATGAACGGGTTTATAGCTGCTATAATGTAAGTGATAACAGGAACTGACTTGTTTCATGGATGTTCCACAACATGAAATGTTCCTAAAAACTACACATCATTCTTTCACAAATACAAATTGTGAGTGTTGATAAATTGCTTTAGATTAAAATGAATAAAACGCTCTGCTATTATAGGAAAATGATCATTGCGGTGGTAACAGTAACTCAGCTTCATCACAACACTACTGTATGTCATTGATTATGTTCCTACAACAGCATAAACCGTTGTGTTTTATTACTTAAACGAGTACTGATGTCTCTATTTTCTTCACTCGGCTTGAATGTTTCCTCCCCAGGTTATTTAATGAGCTATCACTAACAATATGTTAGTGAAAATGCTGACTGGCTATACTACTAACTACAATGTTGGATTAGCTACAAAGTTTTTTTTGTTTTTTTTTCAATCTACATATAGATACACAATGCTAATTATATGTATAGTATACGTACACATCATTCCACTCTTACTTTTTTGCTGCACTATAAATGTTTTTACTCCATATACTGTATATTTTTACTATTTAAATTTACAGCTAGCTAGCAAACATAACCTAGCTAGCAATGGCTAGCTTTATCTCCAGGTTCAACTTGTTGCATTTGTGCTGCTTCACTAAAATAACTAAAGCTGCAGGATCCAAACTTTGGATGGCAAAATAATGGAAGTAAAACAGAAATGAAAAATGGAGGGGAAAAAAAATAGCCAAATCAGGTTTATTAGGTGCTTCAGCTAAACAGTTCTGGAGGCTAGTTTTACAGTAAAGTTAACAATTTAATGTATGATATGTAGCTATACAGCGTGTTCCTTACAGTATAATCTACAGAATTGTGAAAAAAAACAAAAAAACAAAAAACAACCCTGCAAAACACACTTACATTATTATATTTTATAGCATTTTTACAGGAACATAATACTGTAGAAATGATTTCATTTACTTATTTGCTCATATTCCTGAAAAAAGATCTCCTTTAAAGCGTAATTTCCATCTGCCCATTCTTGCTGTTCTTTTTTTTTTTTTTTTTTTTTTTTTTCTCTGCCAGTCAGAGGAAGCTGTAGATACTGTACTTAGCTCATGTGGCTCTGGCAACCATTATAGCTGTCCAGCTTCATGATTGATCATCTTTGTTTACAGTGTTTAAAGAACAAGACAGATTTAAAAACACCATTTCGTTACACACATAAATATCCGTGGGCCAGAGACGAAGCCGTGATCCATGTACGCGTGTTAAATGCTGGCTCGGAAACACGGCTCATACAATCAAATAACAATAACAGTCTCCATCTTTGGCATGAAATTATGTCAGTGTGAAATCCCCCTCATACATCTTGGGCTGACAGCTCACCTCCAGCTGGAGCGGTACAGTAATACTACAGTAATGAACACAGTTTAAGAGGAGCAGCAGCCAGTCTGAATAAAACACAAACTCAGCCTGTGGATGAGGAAACGTTATATTCTGAAAATAACATTTATTTTATTTTTATAAATTTAATAAAAATAAAATTTACAATTCTTATTAAAGAATTGTACTTATCATTGTGTAGAACTTATTTACTTATTTATTTTTTTTTTTTATTATTGTTTATAACTACATAATCCAAAACAATTTGCCTTTCTGTATGGTTATGACATACGTTTGCATTTACATTTATTCATTTAGCGGATGCTTTTATCCAAAGAGACTTACAAATGGTTCTAGAGAAGCAAAGCGGGCAGAGTCGAGGTGTAAGGGCCAGAGTATATTTTTTTTATTATTTTTTTATTTTTATATTATTAATAATGTGGGGGTTGGTATGTTAGGGGTTAGTTAAGGTCTCACTGAAGAGATGGGTCTTCAGCTGTTTTTTGAAGATTCTGCGGTCCAGATTGAGTTGGAAGTTCATTCCACCACTGAGGGACAGTTAGTTTGAAGGTTCTGGAGAGGGACCTTGAGCCACACTGAATAGGCACTACTAAGCATCGGTGGTTGATTGATCGCAGATTGTGTGAGGGAACGTAAACCTTGAGGAGAGAGTTGAGGTAGGAGGGTGCTCTTCCAGACGTGAGCATCAAGGCCTTGAATTTGATGCGGGCAGCTACTGGAAGCCAGTGGAGGGAGATGAAGAGGGGTGTGACATGGGTTCTCTTGGGCTGGTTGAAGACGAGGCGTGCTGCTGC
>JANDJT010000164.1:3575587-3595503 GCA_024331685.1 Stegophilus panzeri
TTATTATTATTATTATTATTATTATTATTAAAAACTACTATTGGGAAAATCCTCAAACAGGGTAAAAGGTTTTATGTGTCTAATATTAACACTGTCAATAATAAAACAAGATACACATAATACATGGTATGGTAATTTTGGAAAGAATATATATATATATATATATGTAAGCTAGAGATTCATTTTTTTATCACAGGTATACAGTGACTATAAATCGGATAAAACACATCAACTGAAGTTTCAACATATTCTAAAGTTTAAGTTCATTTTCTCATGAAGAATTGTAATAGAAATCCAACCAAATACTATGTTTTTCCTCATTGTGCAAAAGTGTGTATGTGTGTGTGGCATGGTCTGAGATGTAGCTAGAGGAGTGTGATTGAGTGTGTTTATGTAGTCCATCACTGCCACACTAGAGCCCACCTGTAGTCTGGGAGTCATTACGGCGAGGTCAGGGGATATGCTCCACGTAAACGCAAACTCACTTCAGCTCAAATTGGCTGTAAAGATCCCATTTCCTCTCGCTCGCCACCCCAACCACCTGTAGAGCGATGGGGCTTGACAGCAGCCCGGTCCCTCGGTGTCCATTACGGCCACATTACAACCCACACGGGGGGAACGCCAACATTTAAGAGCTGAATGTTATTCAAGAGTTAAGTAGACATTTACTTTCAAATTCGACTGAATAATTAAAGCTGGAGTTTGGGAATCTGTACTATAACATAATGAGGATGCAGGTTTCTTTTTCTCAGTACTTGTTAGATAAAAAACAATAGAATATATATTTTTTAAATCTAAACAGATGACAAATGAAAGGAAACCTGGTGTCTCTGTTATGGGAGCATATATTTATTTTGCTAGCATAGTTTGGCCCCACTTGTTGCCCTACAAAGAAGTTTCACTGCACATCAATATAGTTATCCTGATTGATCACCTTTATCCTATGACGAAACAATTCTGGTCTCTTCCAGGATGACTCCGCCCCCATCCACAGGGCACAAGGGCTTGTTGAATGCTTTGACGGGGATAAAAATGATATAACTCATATGCCTTGGCCTTCACACTTATCAGAGCTCAATCCAAATGAACACATATGGGAGATTTTGGAGTGACAGTGACAGCGCCCTCCACCACCGTCATCACAACACCAATATATTTTTGGAAGAACAGTGTTCATTGTGTTCTCCAGTACAGTTCCAGAGATGCAGAGATTCTGTGACTAACTGTTTTGAAGCTGTTCTGGTGACTCGTAGTGGCTTAACACTTTACTCACCCACGTAATGTTTTATTTTTCCTTTAATTTGTCATCTATCTATATGAGCATATTTCATATTATTCAATAATATCTCAGATTTTTAAATGCTCAGAGTTGATATTTCAGTTTTGCTTCCTTTTTATTATACATTTACAACAATTATATGACTTCAGTCATATTTCTCTGTTTTCTGTTAATGTTTAAAGAAATCAAAAATACATATTAAGGAAGAAATAAAGATGTATTAGAGTGCGAATAAAGATGTATTTATCTTCCTTTTTTTTAATAATACCCCTATTGTATACTTTAACAAATTTTAGTTTATTGATTGGTTTATTGATAGATTATTGTAGTTAAAAAATTACAAAAGTGGTTAGCACTGTTGCCTCGCACCTCCAGGGTTGTGGGTTCGAATCCTGCCTTGGTTCCTCCGGGTACTCCGGTTTCCTCCCGATGTCAAAAGACATGCGTTGTAGGCTGATTGCCGTTTCCTGGGGAAGGTTCCAGTCTCCCCACAACCCTGTGTAGGATAAGCGGTACAGAAAATACTGTAGATGAATGGATTGATAGATTTTTTTTTAAATAAAGAATTCATCAATGTGTGAAATATTGTTTCATATAATAACTAAAATTCAAACTAACTTAATAATGAATATAAATACATTTCTAACTTCTAGTTTGTAATTTTCTAAATACTATTAATTTTGGTTAAGAAATGTACCTGATTTTGATATGATGTTTAATCAAAATCAGTTTGATCTCTAGCCATTGCTTAAAGAATATGAAGCATAAGCCAGCAGATGAATCCAGTTTTTTTGTTTGTTTTTTGTTTGTTTTTTATTTTTAATAACCCTTATCGTTATATCCATGTAACTACCAACACCAAAACTTTCTCTCAGGATCATGCAAGTTGCATCATCATCTTCACACACGACCCAATCAAAACTATGTGTCAACATGATTGAAGCTAATGCACATTGCCATGTCTTACTAGAAGTGAAAGACCTGATGGTCACAGAGCAAAGCCTCTGAAATTGATCAGGCCAAGAAGGGCTTTGCAATTAACCTATCATTAACGGGAAGTTACGATTTCCTTAATCAGTAAAGGCCACAAGTGATTCAATCCATTTAGCAGCCTGTCTGTTGCATGATGATCAACAATATCTAGTGAGCTAGTAACATACCGAGTACAATCATGTGTGCTAATAAGTCAAAGGATAATTTCACCTTGAAACACATTAAATATGTTTATATTGAAATATTTCTGATGTGCTTAGAGAGTATGGTGCTAATTTGTTGGCTGGTGTTGTATTTTCATTATTCCTGTGAGGAGTTAGCGGTTGTCTGGAAACTGATGTTTATCAATTTCCAAGCTGATGCACTGGAACATGTTTAGATCTGAACTCGGGAAAATCGACTTGGAACATTCTGAGTTCCGTACAATGTACAATGGGTTGCAGCAAACATCTCAGTGGAACCACTATCAGCAGGTGGTCAGATGGCATTGTGGGTAACATACGAAACTGTGACTCATAGACCAACCTATCGATGAAAGGAACTCACAAAAAAATAAGTCGGCTTAGCATTTCAGTACAAAATAAAGCTTGATCATCACATTAATGTTAGAACACGGACCATGGGGATCAGAGGGGACGTTTTTCCTTTAAATGATTGCATTTTTCCTTTCATACAACCATGTATCTGAAATTGGGATGATAATTATGCTTTCACTTTCCCTCAGCTTGGTTGTCCATGTAGACATTGTGGCCAGTGATGAAACGTTCCTCCTCCCGTGTCTGATAATACCACACCTGAGATCATGTTGTTGTTCGAGTGTCACCCAGGCCGATTAGATAACGTCCTTATCGTCTTCATTGCATACCAAGCTGTCCGAAAGCCTGGGAACATTCGGTACAAATCTGAACCCCCCCCCCCACCTTCCCCACAGAGACTGGAGCAAAACAAAGATATATGGTATGTTGTGTTTAAACAGGAATTTTATCGTTCTGAAAAGCCCCGGAGAAGTGACTTATTTTTTGAAAGATGTTTTGTGAAAGATGCATTTTGTGTCCTAGTTTAGATTTAGATAATGTTCTATCTACAAATATATCAAGTTTCCCGTTCATTTGATGCATATAGAGTATATAGTAATAATGTGATATCTCAGTACATATGAAAAACTCCCAAAAATTCTAAAAGCTGCTCAATCACTGAAAATGGAAATGGAAAGCTCATTTTACATGCTCGCCAAACTGGTCCATCCAAGTCAGGGTGTGTTCCAAACAGGTGTACCAAGCTAAAATGATACCAAAAGCAAAAAAAAAGTTGCGTAAGCAAATGAATAATCACGACACCAACAAGCCAAAACGTGGTGACTCGTACCAGATGAGGGCCTCGTTGCATGATTGATCAGTTTCTGCAAAGCAAGCGTGGCCACAACCACCTCCAGCAGTTCTGGAATGTCCGATAAAATGATATTAATTCCACACATTAATGAGATTAATGAATTTGAATGGCTGGAAGAAAAGAAGGTTTTCGGGTTTTTTTTGTCTGGACCCTGAAATAATAACACAAAAGCAATTACCGTGCATCCATCAATCCAAAGCAGACATCTAATTATCTCTCCATTTCTGAAGTCCTTGCACTTCTCCAGCTCTCATTTGTAACCCGTGATATGTTATTTTTTCATTAATGGAGCTCCACAATACAGCGATGTGTAACTATACAGTGGGACTCAGATGTTGCAGAAGCATGATGGAACGTTCCGGAGCGCCATGCTGAGAGATCCAGATTTCTGATGATTAATGATGATGTCACACGGTGAAAAATGGTGGTCCCTGCAGCTATGGATAACTCCTTGTTATCCTGCTACAAGAAAATAGAGTTACCGATATCTAGCAACGAGGATCAACATAACTTCACAAGCTAGGACAAGGTTTAGGATGGACACACGTTCAATAAAAATGACTTTTTAAGAACTAGATTTAGATTCCGGTTCACTTGAGGGTTCTACGGAATTTCTTGGGATTAGCAGATTTATCTAGATTTTTAAAAATATATATATATATATTTTACAACCTTGACCAATGCTTTTGAGTTTGATATATATGAATCTGTGCTAATGTTAACCACCTAGCTAGTTTTAGCAGTGATTCCTATAGGATTCTACTCAGATATCGTTGTGTTAGCTTATGTTAGCAGCCAGCTAGCATTAGTAAGGAAGAATGATGAACATATGAATATATTTCTTTATCTTCATCTTAGAAATCCTCTCAGACATGAGGTTAGCTCATGCTAGCAGTAGAGATTGTCACCATTAATGAACACAATTTAAAATGGTCAGGTTAGCTCATGTTAGGTAGCAAGCAAAGGAAGAAACGAATAAAAAAAAACCCGCTCAGACATTCCTGTCAGTTTACCTCATGCTAGCTAGGTATCTAATGTCAGCATTAGAGATCGATAAATCAATAAATACATGAATAAATATAACTTAAAAATCCTCTCAGAAATCCTGTCAGGTTAGCTCATGTTAGCTAGCTAGCATTCGCAAGGAAGGATTATGACTTAGAAATGCTTTTACAAATCCTTTCAGGTTAGCCCATGCTAGCTATGTAGGTATCTATATTTTAAATAAAAACAAATACAACTTAACAATCCTCCCAGAAATGCTGTCAGGTTCTGATGCTAGCAGTGAGAATACAGTATGCTCTCATAAATTCTCGTTAGCTTTTAGTTGTAAGCTAGCTGGCTTTATTGAAGATGATGAACATACAGTATTTGATTAAGATTTGTTTAAATTCCTGTAGTTAGCTAGATTAAAAAATCTGTCAAAATATACACATTTATGAATGCCAGACTTCCACATACAGTATATAGACTGAAAGTCACACACACATGGCATGAAATGGATGTCTATGGGCTGTGGAATGCGACCACTCAGAGCTGAATTTATTTCCATCTATTTTTCCAATATCTTGATCATGTTTCCATATACAATAACTCCAAGATACACCTTCTGTCATCTGTTGTTGGACGTGATTGGCCTGTGTTGCTGTGATTGACTGGAACCCATGAGAAAACAGGTCTACTTCTGCTCTTATACTTCCTGCCAGAGATGGCCACAGCATCAGGAACTCGTAATCTTTAAATTTCTTGATGCCAGTTTGAACGTTCTAGACTGTTGCGCTATTCAGGAGCCTGAGATAAATCTGCTTCTAGAAGCGGCATTCTGAAAGCCCACCCACTTTCCTATGTGACTCTCCCCCTTTGCCACCCTTTGACCATTACAGCTGCACAAACAGCCTCTCTACTAAAACCCCACTTCCCTCAAACAAACAGTGCTGCCCTCACAGCTGCAGCTCGGCCCATTTTAGAATAAAAATGGCTACAAGGGCAGGATTTTTCTTTGACTTTCAGTGACTTCTGGCATTAATTCAGAGTGAGAGATAGGAGAAAATCCTCTTTGATTTATTTTTAAGGTCCCTGTATTGCCAAAAATTCAGTATGTACAGTATGCATGTAACTTAATAGCATAAAAGATCTTAAAATGTTTTAAATGAAGGACAGTCCAATATCTTCTACAAACTTCTAGAACCTCAGTGCTGTTATTGTCTCCACAGGACGCTTTCTGAAAAATTATACCACTGAATTCTCAGTAGTGCTGCCTGTAATTCCAACTACAGGTTTTATATTAGTGCACTCATTAATATAAACATCTTATCATGTCTGTAGTAGCAGTTCATTCACAGAGAATTGTATGGTGGACGTGAGACATAATCTAAGGCTAATAATCAATGTATTAATACAACACATGGATATTTAACAAAGAATATATGATCACTGATGTGGTGAAGCTTTTTCCAGTATAAGGTGGAAGCAGTCTCCAATATCAGCACTTTAGAACAGTCAGTCTGTTCTCACCACGGAAGAGTCTCCAGCTTTCAGGTTTCTCAGTAATATGACAAGCTGCAGTTTTGTTAACTTGAAGAAAGAGAAAAAGATGCAACGAGAGAATGAATGTTTATAGCTGATATAATGCAAGTGATAACTGGAACCAAATTGTCTTGCGAATGTTCCACAACATTAAATTTAACTATATATTAATAAGAAATCAGGACGTGTTGATCATATTTGTCATTGTTGGCAAATTGCTGTAGTATATGAGGAATAAAACACTTCAGAATATACAAATACATTTGATACTGGTGTTTTGTGGAAAAATGCACAACCTACATTAGTTTTTAATACTGTTCTTAAAACTCTACAGTATTCCCATATATATTCCCAGTATTCCCATATATAAGTTCAGAGTCACTCCCTGCATATGGCTTTATGCATTATTAGATTGATTTTTACTCATTTTCAAGAAGGGTGTGAATACTTTTGGAGGGCACTATATTTCTTTGGGAACTTTGTGGACTCTTCTGTAAAATTTCCCTGACTTATATTTGTAGCTAATCATAGCTCGAGTCAGGACTGGCTTCTGTGCTCTCCCACACTTGCGGAGGTCTTATAGTCTTCACGTAATGTCCCGCAGCTGTCCAAACACACACAGATAAACATACATTTATAATTTCATCAGTGTCCATCTTCTCGGTAAACCTCAGAGGCCTTAGCCAGGCATGCACAGTACTAGCTCATTTTAATGTTCATCAACGTGTATCATTCACCCAGACATTGTGTATTCACAGATTATGCATGGTATTGCGTTACGCTATTGCAAATGCGAATCATACTTAAATATGGTTTTCATTATCCAGAATCGAGTATGAAAAAACACTCAGTTGGCTCATATGAGAGGATCTCGGTTTCCAGAATTCGTTCGACCGGAGGATAAATAAATATTTCATACGAAGGCATTAGTTCATATCTTCGTACAGCCGTACAGACCATGATACGCCATATATAATGTTTCAGAAGAGGGTTGTTTTGAGGGCACAGACAGTTACAGTAGGTTTGATAAACACTCTCACGTTGACCCCAGTTTCACATTATAGGTCATGCGGGCTGACATCCGAATGCGCGACAGACGTGTGTTTTACGACGCAGCCGTCGCAGCACAGAGAGGTTAACTGTAATATCCCGAGTGGCTTCAAGTTTAATTTAAAAAAAAAAAAAAAAAACCCCGTTAAAGCCGGAGACTGGGGCATTCTCTAACGTGGGATATACCGTTTGAGGAGCTCACAAAATAGCATACAGTGTGCTCATAAAAGCCCATTAGTTTTCATAAACATCATCAAAGTTATTTATTGAGCGTACACTAGGGGTATGCACGCACAAGATGGGAGCTGTGCTCTCAAGCTTTTGAAGAGATGCCGTACGGAGCCGAGGAGGAGCCAAACAAAAGTTGGAAGACATTAAATTAAACAGCAATGTGGAGCACTTGTGGTAATAAAACAACAATGGAAAACATCACATAAACACTGAATCAGAATGGCTATCAGACACAGAAAAAAAAAAAAAAAAAAAAAAAAAAAAAAACGTAGCATGTTATTCTCAACGCACGTGTCCTCTTAGCATTGCTCAGGAGTATGCTTATGTGGTTCAATGTGGAGCATAGGGTCAATATGAACATCTATTCAAACATGGAAATGTGCCTCCATGTCAGCTTGTCAACACTGGACATGAGGCCTCTATTAGCACTAAACTGATGACAGCCATTCAGTTTCGGACAGGTCCATCAATTATATTTATACATCAACCCCATCCACACTCCATTTCACCGCAGGGTTTAATGCAGGCCAGCTTCTGGGAGCCTCCTCACTGACCCCCTAACCCCCCACCCCCAATTGGGAGGGCAAAAGGGACACTGCTGTTTGATGGACAGGTCTGGAGGCCTGCACTACCAGCTACTAATACTATGAGCATGCATGACCATGACAGAACTGTATCAGCATGTCTTCCAGCTTGATGACATTGTTCTGGAGGGGGAAAAAAAACGAGCAAGGATCACATTCACTATTCCCGAACTGTCTTTCCTACAAACACTGTTGATTACAATTTATTACAAGGGCTATGGCAAATACGCAAGCAGGAATAACAAAGAGCTGAAATGCTAAAGAGCTGAAAATTTTGCATGTTATCCATTCAGTGCAAATGGTGTTTAGAAAGAAGTCAAGAGGACCGGTCTGGAAGTGAAATCAAATCCTCGACTTCCAAAATCCATTTCTCACCAGCTTTCATTGGGATTAGTGACGGGATCCCCAAACGTCCTGTCCAAACAACCGAATGAATTTTCTCTGACCTCAAGCCCTGACCACCCTACATTTTCTAGATTTATAATAACTTTATTTTTCAAAGTCAGGATGTGTGTTTAAAAAAGGCATATCTCATCTGGAGCCATCTCCCCAAATCCGGCATCACATAAATAGGAGCTTGCAAATAGGATCATCGTTGTCAGTGGACGCAAAGAAATATCTAGGTAGTCTGTTTATTTGCAGTCAGACATCCAAATTTATATTCAGCAACTGATTCCGAATATTTTCGTGTTGGTTTCTTGACTTCTGCAATTCCTCTGAGTCAGAGTTACTCGATATTAAGGTAGATGGATAGATACATTGTCAGTTGTAATTGCTGAACTGTGGGGCTTAGTGGTTAGCATGTTCTCCTCACACCTCCATCATTGGGGGTTCAAATCCTGCCTCCACCCCGTGTATGCGGAGCATGCATGTTCTCTCCGTGCTACGAGGGTTTCCTCCGGGTACTCTGGTTTCCTCCCGTAGTCCAAAAGACATGCATTGTAAGCTGATTAGCATTTCCAAATTGTCCATAGTGTGTGAGTGTGTGTACGATTGTGCCCTGTGATGGATTGGCATCCCATTCAGGGTGTCCTCCATCTTGAACCCTGAGTTCCCTGGGATAGGCTCCAGGCTCCCCACGACCCTGTGTAGGATAAGCGGTATGGAAAATGGATGGATGGATATTATTGAACTCCTACACCAGTGCAGAGTGTCAGGATAAGAAATAAATAAATAAAATAAAACAGCATGTACACTTTTAAGATAAATGTGGTGTGATTGGTTTGAATGTGACTTTCAGTAAATTTTTAAAAACTAGCACACAAAAAAATGTGTATAGTTCCAGTGATATTCATAATATTTGTAAAATAAATATATAAAACAAAATAGATTGAAAATTTCTTTCATGCCCTCCCATATAGTCCCAAACCCTCATTTGATATTGAACCAGCACAGTCTGCTAACAGCATTTTAGGACAATTTGTCCTGGCCACTGTATATGGAAAGGTCTTTGCAGTCAAAAGGAATAGCTATCTGTACGTGTGTGTCAACCAGTGAGTCCATATGCTAAGTTATCTTCTTCTTGGTTCTCTGATGCATCACTGTAGTAGCATAATCAATCTGCTTTGAGGTCTCTCTAAGCACTCACTAGCTATCGGAATGGATCACACAATAATCCCCACCTGGCCTCCAACCATATCCACAATAATTATTTAGTCCTCAAACGTAGCTGACAGGAAAAATGAGTAACCATCAGTGAGAGAGCAGGTGTTTTTCTTCTCCCGGCCGCTCCTCACATCTCTCCAGCGCCTGTAGCAGAGACGCTTGTATACAAGGCCAATATTGATTTTGAAACCGTTTGACGAAGGATAAATAAGATTGGAGAGAAGGGACGCTTTAGCCACGAGCTTTTTGATCAATCAACATGTCACAGCTGCTACTAAATTCAATTCTTATTTATCAGAATTGCCAGCTTGGACAGAGTGGCAGGCACTGGAGTCACAAATCTTCCAGCAAACTATGCAGTTGTAATTTCAGGCCGTTGCACTTCATATCAGTCAAGAAGATTGAAAATGACCATAGTGTAAACACAACACCATCAGCCGAAACGATGTGAACTGGGGTGGAATTAGCCGTAACATGCAAGAGAGCCATTGTGAGCTCCAGCTAACTTATTAAGGTGAGCTCTAGCTTTGCAATTGAATGTCAGCTATGGGGTTTAGTTTACTACCCAGAGCTGGGTCATTCTAAGACTCAGACACAGTTGTTTGTTTTGCGATGCATAGATGGGTGGTTTTGTTGCAGTAAAAAAAAAAAAAAAATGTTGTTCTGATATTACCACAAACATTTGTAATATGCCTATGATGTTGGAGTCCTGCATATGGCTTCCTGATGGGTACTCACAATCAGAAACATGGCACAAAGATTAAGAACCTTGAAGTCTTTTTTTTTAAGTCCCGATGTTTTGTTAAAAACCAAACAGTTTGGTCGAAAAAAAAAAATCTCAATCAAATCTCAATCAAATCTCAACAAATTTGACTCGATTTGTTATAAAAGCCCAAGAGTTGAGTTTAAGAAAAGAGAGCAATTTAATTGAAAAGCCCCAGTGGTTTAGGTAAAAACAAGTGATTTGGTTAAAAAAGCAAACCGTTTGTTTCAGGAGACCCAATAAATTATTAGAATAAAATAAATATGTTGGTTGAAAACCCAGTAGTTTGGTTCAAAAGACCCAATAATTTGTAGAAAGAAGCCAATAATTCCAAACCCAATAATTCAATGATTTTCAAACCTTAAAAATTGTTTGGTTCAAATGAAGCAATAATTCAGTAAACAAAAATATAATAAAATAATCTGGTAGAAAAACACTATAATTTGGTTCAAAAGAACCAATCATTGGTACAAAAACCAAATCTTTTGGTTGAAAACCCAATCGTTTAATAATATTGAGTCAAACCCATTTATTAAAATCATACTGAACTGAGCTGTATTTATTTTTTTAAACCAATTCTCTTTACATGATGAATAAAAACTGGTTCCAGAGATATCCCTGTAAACAATTTCAAATAGTAATTATTTTATATGTAAGAGTTAAGATTAAAAAAAAAAAAAAAAACAGACATGGTGGAGACAAATTGTAGACAAAACAAAGTAAAATAGTTTTCCCTTTCAAAGGAAACTCAACGTTGCGTTAGCTCCACGCTGTGGGACGCGCCCTCACGCGTGACCGGTATCTGAAGCTTGTGTAACATCATGCCTATTTATAGGCCTGCTGTGATCAGGTGACGTGGCAATTAAGTACGTCTTGTGATATAAAAATGACACTTATGAACTATGTTTTGTCACTGTGTCTACAAAAATTAAACTTGATTATTACTAACAAAAATATGCCTTAAACAATGGTACTGATTAGAAATTATCTTATTACAGTATAGGCTTAAGTAAAAACACTGCACCTGACCATGTGATTGAATAAGAATTATTCCTAAGCAGTTCAGATACAAGGTAGTATATTGATTCTCTGGCAAAACCTTTTTCTTCCAGAGATGGTAAAAAGATGAGGGTAGCATTTAAACTACATAAATATAATAATCTCTGATGGACAATATGTCCACACTCAGTTGGCCAAAGGTCATTCTAAACCTATAATTTCCACACAGTGCAGTTTGATGAACAAGGAAACATTAGTTTCCTTTCGACCGACCCCCCTCTGATTACTGTGTGTATCAATCAATTCCTGAATGATCTAAAACACCATGGCCAAACAAAGGACAGAGATGGAGAGTAGTAAATAAAGCCTGACTTTAAAACACATTAATCACGGGGTTATTACACACACACACACACACACACACACACACACATACCTCTTAACCGGTATCGATCACCTAGAGTGTATTTGTGCCGTGGGTTGCATTGTTAAAAACTAGCACGTTTGAGATTCAATAAAAGTAATGGAAAGTGGGGAGGATTGTGGGTAAAAGCAGAACAGGATATTGCCATTACACACTGCTAAATAACTATTACTGCAACATGTAATGTTATTAAATGTATTGGGGCTAAAAAGGACAACATACTGTATATTGTCATACAAGATAAAGACATGTATGACAAGATAAAGTTGATTATTTTCCTATAACAATATATCCTGTAGTGTTTTATTCTTTTTATACTATGAAAATATTTCTATCCATATTACTTTTTATCCACTTATAGTTACTTTTAATGTTGACCTGTCCATGAAGCAAGATATTTCTAATTAACACTTACATTACAGCCAAAATGCAGTTTGTCATATTACTGAGAAACCAGAAAGCTGTCTGTCCTTAAGACTTTCCCATTGATTAAAGTTTTATAAGTTATACATATAGAAGCAGTGAAACTGGAGACTTCTTCCATTAATGTAAAAAAAAAAAAAAAAAAAATCTTCAGAAAACTGCACCATATCAAAGCTTATGTTTTTTTCTTTGTTAAGTAGCATTTTTTTTTAGTTGTTTGTTTGACAATAAAGCACAATATATAATAAAGAACACAACGAAATTTCATGTATACCAAAGAGACAATTAGTGTGTTAGGTTTCATTGGTTTCCTTTATTTATCTTAAGGAACAACAATGCAAACAATTTTAAAAGTAGTGTATGTTAAGATATTAATGGTAATGTATTCGTATGCAGAGTAATTAAACATTTTTACCACTATAACACTGAAAATACTGTAATGTTACAACATAAGGAGGTTAGATTGCTAATTAAGGACTGTAAAAATGTCACACGTTAATTCATCTCCACTTGTACACTGTTGTTATAAAACTATAATGAAAAATGTTGTCGGTAAGTATTAACATTACTTTTAATCATCTTGAGTAACATGTCTTTAAAATTAGGTTGGTGCAGTGATGGGAAAAAATATTTTAAAATTTAAAAACAATATTTAAAAAAATGTTTGTTGATTTTGCCATTTTGTTACTATTGTCTTCTGGCAAAACACATCGAGATATATATATATATATATATATATATATATATATATTTTAACATGTGGGATTTTTTCACCCTTTTTCTTTCTAATAGTAACTGAGACATTCTCAGATTATGAACACAAACATGCCCCTTCAATTACTGGCCATGATATAGTTTAAAAATTCTCAATGTTTGGTATACATTTCTAAAATAAACCTTTGAATATAAAAACGTAATTCAAAATTTGGGCTTTTAGGTAGACAATTCAATAAATTAATATTGGCCTTGCATACAATTTGGACTTTGATCAGAAAGTCACCATATTTTGAGAATGACCCAATTAAACACATACATGAAAACACATTTTCTGCTAACAGGAACTGGAGATACAATTCAGAAATCTGGTTGGAGATCCACGGGTTTGTTCTGTTTCTTTAAACGTCCTCGGGTTCGAACGCCAGTTTCCTGCAGGCGATTAGATTCATGCCGCAGCCCATTTTCCTTGGAAGGGAAAGTGATCCAAACGAAACGCTGCGATTAAAACTGATATTCAAGATGAATTGAAGGCACGGCGGTGAAAATCTATCTTCGAAATTGATTTTGCTAAAATCTCCCTCAAGCAACATGGAGGTAAAAAATGGATCAGAATTCGGCGAGAGTGGTGGGGAGGGACTGCCTGCCACTTTAGGGAAGGAAAATTATGAATGAAACGTCACATCTAAATGTAGGGAAGTGATTTATTTCAGGGCCTTATGACAGCCTAAGCTTTTGTGTGTGTGCGTGGGTGTGTGTCAGTGGATAGACGTGGGATCCTTAGACCTGAATGTTTTGACAGCTTTGATTTGGATTAAACCCTTGCTAATGGGATCATTTTTTTAGACAAAAAAAAAAAGGTATTCCTTCAAAGCAGGATAATCAATTATGATGAATAATGTATGGATTGAATTAAGGTCTACTGTCATTAATATGTCTCATTAGATGAGTGAGTGAGAGAGCGACAGAGAAGCCCCTCCCATTTCTGTCTTCCTTCCTGAGCTCTTTTTTTCATTAAAGAAAGGGGAAAAAATCTGTTTGTACTGAACTGTGATGTCTTTGGATCAATGTCAGATGGTGAAGCGTGTGTGAGGTCTTCTTTTCTTTTAACAAAAAAAAACAAAAAAACAAGCGTTATTTAAAATCCTTGTAACAAAACTCTCTTTTCGGTTACTGAGATGAATACTATGGTTACGTGTTTTGTGTTTTCATGGAACGGACTTGTATAAAAATTGTAGATGTGTTCATTTTCCACTGATTGATTTGTTAAGACCAGGATGGCTCATTCCTGGCTCATCTCTCACTAGAGCTTGTTGCGTTTACCGCCTTCCACATCCAGTCCCACGTATAAAAACAACACCAAACACTTAACTATGACATCATTTGAGCGTGTGATTATTAATTGCACTTTTTACAGCGTTGGAGTGCATCCTCTATCCGTGTGCGTGTGTCTGTCCGTGCCTCCTGAGCGGCGTTATCCTCAGATATCACCATTATCCTGATGGATGTTAGAGTGAAACATGGTGGAGGGAGGTGAGATGGTCGACTGGTTTTAAAACAAAGGGAACACACAGTGCTGATTGGTGGGTTATGAGCTATGGTTGCTTTTTACAATGGGAGCTGTTGTCTGAGGGGTTTGAAAAGATACCACACGCGCAGCGTCACAGGCTGAAGAAAAAAAACGAGTAAAACCACAGAACATCAACACTCAACCACACTGAGATTATAAATCAACAGCAAACATGGAAACAACACCTCAAATACACCCTCAGATGAGATGCTATGGATAAACGAAGACCTTCTGTGTGTCTTGTTTTTATTTTTATTTTTTGCTTTTTAGTAATATCAGGATTGTTCTTCTTCTCCCTGAATCCTGAACCATATCTCAGGATAAGAACAAAGATCGATATCTCAAAGCTGCAGGGGATTCAGGGAACTGTTAGAGAACAGTGAGTCTGTGTCTGCTCAGCGTAGCGGTTTCCATAGCTATTAAGCTGTGATTGCTTCGCACTGAAACAAAGATTTCTCTGAAGAAGCTGTGGTAGGTCATCCTGAGAGAGTATCTACTTTACGCTAGCAGTTGTTTGGCTAGCAGCAGGACTGAAGTGAATATTGCCCGGGCCTGGGACAAACCAATTTAAGACCTACCCCACACTCAAAAGCACAAAGAAACAAGCACACACACATACATGCAATCCACAAAATGTGACCCATAATCAAACTATAACTCATTCTAATGTGATAATATCATTATATTGCACATATAGACCGTATTTATCTTTTCTTTTCTTTTTTGTGCACTTGAGTTCCACAACATCTTAGCAAACTACAAGTTTAAGAAAGTTCCTAATAGCTAGAGACCCTCTATATGAGAGAAATGTAATTTGACACACAAGTTCTTACCACAAAATCACAGCAGAGCAAACCATTTTACAAAATAGGGGAAATATTAATCCTGAACATTTCAGTTCTATTAAATAGACATATATCAGACAGTCATATTCTGGATGTTAATAGACGACTAAACCCATCTAGGACCCTCATAGCTTCCCCACTATGGATAGCTTCCCCACTATGGGTTACCCCAATGTCCCCACTATGGATAGTGTCTAGTAGATCTAATATATCAGCAATAACCCTGAATAAGTCAAACAATTTAGGGAAAAGGGACAACCTGTACGAAAAAAATAAATAAATAAAAATACAACCTCAGTGGCAGAAATCCTTCCAGATGGAAAACATCCAAGGTTCACCAGGATGTAGGAAGTTCTTCAAGCTGCAAAAGATGGCAGAGTTCCCTTTTCTACTGGTTTTGCTGCCAGAGCTCGCTCTATTTTAAGAACTGGCCCACAGATTAAGAGCAGAACTGTTATGTAATCAGGTGTGCGAGTATCCTAGTGAATGGTGTTTGAAAATAGTTGTATATTTGGTTAGACTGCTTTAAGGAACTAGTAAACTGAATTTTCCGAACCACCACATGGAATTATTATATAATGAGACATGAGGTTTTAAATTGCATATCGTAAGTAAGGAATAAAACACCCTGGGATGTGCTGTTGTGGGAAAATAATCAACTACAGGATGGAGTGATGAGGCCTGAAGTGAAGTGGAGGCACATCCATTCCAAGTCCAGAAGTGTTTTATTCCTCTTATGCCTCAGCAACATTTGCTAATGTAAATAAGTTTTTAATGACTAAAAATAGTTTTTATACTTGATCAGTTTATAGTCATGCTTAATGTTGTGGAACATCATTGATTATGCACATAATCACATTTTTAATTTGGTATGGCATCTGGCATCCAATAGCAATCAACACCTTTGGGCCAATCAGAATCGAGAACAGCTAGGAATAGGAGTGGGGTTAGTGTTCGCACTTTTTCGCTTGACTTCATTTGTATGAAATTGAATTTAATTGAACCACATCACCTCCATTCATTCAAATGTCTAAAACAGCTAATTCCTCCTCAGACTGATTCATGCAACATACATTAAAGAAATGTTAGAGTACATTAAATTTGTGTTTGATTTATTATTGATCCATTGTTCTCAATAAGGGGTTATGGGGGCTTAGTGGTTAGCACATTTGCCGCTCACCTCCAGGGTGGGGGTTCAAATCCCGCATCCGCCGGGGGGGCTGAGCTTAGATGTTCTCTCCGTGCTTCGGGGGTTTCCTCCGGGTACTCCAGTTTCCTTCCCCAGTCCAAAGGCATGCATTGTAGGCTGATTGGCATTTCCAAACTGTCCGTAGTGTGTGAATGTGTGTGCATTTGTGCCCTGCGATGGATCGGAACCCGGTCCAACGTGTCCCTCACCTCGTGCCTTGAGTTCCATGTGATAGACTCCAGTCTCCTCATGACCCTGTGTCGGATAAGTGGTACAGAAAATGAATGGACGGATAGTTGGATGGATGGATGGATGTTCTCAATAGCCCCTCTAACTGCTACCTTTATTACACTTGATACACTTTTGTTATACCTATTTGAAATAAACAATGCAAAATAAAAATAAAAAATAGCTTTCCATTTCACTCATCCTTGCAATATTTGTTAGGGAATATTGGACCGCAGTGCTCTAGGGTTTAAATAGAATTAAGTTGGGTGAAAATTGTGCCTTAAAGCCACAACAATGCTTTAAAAATGAAGGTTAAAGAGAAAGGTGTATTAGTGACCTTATCTAGGCTCTCATATCTCTCTTCTACCAGTAAAGTGCCAGTGATTTTTCCAGAGTCAGTGCCTAAATTTCAACTGTTCCACGCGTTTCTGCCAGAAGAGTTGTTTCTCAAGTATCAAAATTTTTCCAGAAATAAAACAGTGCTGGACTGAAACCAAAAACCGGTGATTGATAATGGCATCAAACTTACATAGCTTTCACAGCCACCATTAACACTATTTGAAATCGGTTGGCATATCTTTGGGGAGGAGGGTGGGCTGGGGGGACAAGTGTGAACAGGGTAGAACATTATAAAGATCACTATAAAAGTAAGAGAAATTGGAAACAGATCTCTCACACCAACTTAATGCACTGTTTTGCTGAGAAATGCACGATTAAAGCCTTGATTATGTTCAACCCCAGAACTAGCTGAAATAATCACTCACTTCAGGTAGTTGATGATAATGTATAAGGCTGCGGTCGGAAAATACGTTGCTATGAATAAAGAGTTGGACACATGGGCAGCATGGGTCTAGTTATTCGCAGTCATGTCCTGTATGGCTGTGTGTGCAACAATACTGAGAACTGTTTATTCTAGACACAGTCCCTTCCAGGCCCAAGCCATCCACGGGCATGACCATAACGCATAAAACACCGCTGTCTGCCTCGGCGAGTCAGCCATTATAAGCGCCATTAGAGCTCGGCTATCACAAAGAGCCGTGGACAGGACCTGTTTAGTCATAATCACGAACTGCAATGACCTAAGTCACTACCCTGGCATGAGCCTCGGCACATGGGGAGGTGATAATGGTGTTAACTCAATGCATCATCTCAGAAAGATCTGGCTTTTGAGATGCTAATAATCGCTAAATTGTGAGAAATAGGCTACATCTGGGTTGGTAATGACAGACTTATTTGACCTTAATGGATTTCTCTTTCCAGTTTGGTTTTACAGCCATTGTTGTATGAAGAAAGCAAGAATGACATGAATTACTGTGACTCGTATATAAATATGTTACATATATACATACATACCTGCGTATGAGTTTGCATGACTACTAATTTTTACTAGTTGAACAGTATTTTTTTTAAAAAAAGTACTTGACTAGTCATCTTTTCATCTTGTCATCTTAACTCCAGTTAACAGCCAGACACCGACTATAAATGACATTTTCAGCTTCAGTGTTTTTTTTAGGCTACACTGTTAACAACAGAAGAACATGAAAACTAGTGCAGCAAATGTGCAAACTGATAAACCTGCACATCATATTACACTATTTAAGGATGTACCAACTGGTAAAATACTTTCATGTGGCTCAGCTGAAGTCATTGCCTCTGAAACTGAGATTATGCAGAGCGATTTGAAAGCTAAAGAGGGATGGAAGATGCGATGTATACAGGAGCTTCTTGGAAGCTCACTAGCATCCAAAAATGCGTTTTTCTACTGTTGTGACTCTAAACCAGCTAGACTAAGTGGAGTGGAATTGGATAGTAATGTGCAACCCGTGGCTCCTAAAGCATTCTATCACACATTGCTGGTCATTAAATTCACTTTTCCACAGTGCAAGGATTTTATTTAAATGTTATTTAGCTTTAAATGACAACAAGCTCACGGGGACTTAGTGGTTAGCATGTTTGTCTCGCACCTCCAGGGTTGGGGACTCGAATACCACCTCCACCCCATGTTCTCCCGGTACTTCAGTGGTTTCCTCCGGGTACTCCGGTTTCCTTTCCCAGTCCAAAGACATGTGTTGTAGGCTGATTGGCATTTCCAAATTGTCCGTAGTGTATGAATGGGTGTGTGATTGTGCCCTGTGTTGAGTTTGCACCCCATCCATGGTATCCCCCGCCTTGTGCCCCGAGTTTCCTGGGATAGTCTCCAGGCTCCCCCGCAACCCTGTGTAGGATAAGAGGTATGGCAAATGGATGGATAAATGACAACAATGACAAAAGGAATTCCTTCAGGACTATAATGAGGTAATGGATTTTTCCCAGCTCAGTCTTCTGCAGTTGACTGTAGAATTGGCTTCATCTAGTTTAGCCAACTATATTTAGCTGCTTTCTTTGGGATCTGCCTCATTGATTTTTTTCCACCTCCGTGATTAGCCAACATTCCCAAAGTGGCAACTAGTGAATGTATTTGTCGACTAGTGTACGTAACCCTTAGTATGAGAGATAATATAATCTATAATCTGATTTTGCTTTTTATGATGAATATAATGCCTAACTTTGGTGCTGGTATGAAATGTTTGATAAAAATGGGCCTTTGAGGCAGTTCTTACTCTAAAGACTTCTTCATCTTGTCCTTTAAAACATCTATCCTTGAGAATCCTTTTTTTTTTTTTTTTTTAATCTAAGCGCATTAGAATGGATTTGACTTTTGGATGACATTCGTAAGTAGCTCTTTAGTCTCATTGTCTCATTTGGAAGCCAAAACAGTTTTTAAAAATACTGGGAACTGCACTTTCTCCTTACCTTCCTGCCTCTAAACTTTTCCATTTCACCTCTAACACACTGGAGGACGGCCTTTACAAGCTGAAGGCTTCTTGCCCGAGAGCTAACGAGGGCAACTGTAGCCTTTTACCCCACCTTTGTGAATTCAATATAGGTCTACTTCAATTAATTAGTTCTAAATAAATAATGTGTGAGCAACCTATTTAGAGGTTTTATTCTCCAGACATAAAAGCCATTCATTATAACACTCATTCTGAGTGAAGCTGATAAGGGGCACTAAGTGCAAGTCCCAAGTTGCATACAAGCGTAATAAATAAATAAATAAATAAATA
>JANDJT010000164.1:3636225-3650805 GCA_024331685.1 Stegophilus panzeri
TAATGAATTTAATCCATTTTGGAATAAGGCTGTAACATAACAAAATGTGGAAGAAGTGAAGCGCTGTGAATACTTTCCGGATGCACTGTGTATATACACTTGTATATATACTTTAAGCACTCAACCAATAGATAGTGAAACTGCATTTCACTCCTATTAGTATATGACTGAGATGAAGATACATGTGCATTAGCTTAAAATGGTAATAATCAAATCAAAGCTGATAATGTGTTTTGTAGTTGATTAACAGATGTGGACAAATCCTACTGGATGTTCATGTACTATTTCCATCCCTCAATCACCAGAGTCACCTGAGCTACATGGCTAAACACATTCACCACATTCCACAATTAGTCTGTAATGAAACACATCAAACTTGATTTGCATAAAATACAGAAAGTTTGATGTGAATCAAGCCTGGTGGTTTGTTCCCTCACTCTGATACATACACAGAGTTCTGAATGTTCGAGTCTGTAATCAGAACTTACAACACACTTTGAAGTCGTACTCACTTTGTTTGCAGTGTAAGCTATTGCTTCACAACATTATTTGCAAACACTCAATCAAGGAAGTAAAAAATAAAACCCTTGCATATTGGCTCAAGATGGACTTCTGAATCTGTTATGTACTTTAAAGCTGTATAATGAGAGTGGACTTTAGGAATAAACAGAGCACACACTAAAGGTCAGCCCTTTTAATGATCAAAAGTAAGCAGTTCGCTCATTCACAAGACATCAGCACTTCCAAGACCCAAGATAAGCCACCATCCTGGCTGTACTTTGTGCTAATCTGCAACACCTGATTCAAGTCAGCAGCTAATTATGAAACCATTTAAGCCAAGAAAGAGGGCGAGAGAAAGTTTCGTGCTGGAAAGGCTAGGTCAAATATTATCAGTTATCATAAAATACAACCGCTTGACTTCTATAGACCAATTGAGAGTAGTTTCATTGGATTTTCAATATAAGCTAGCTCACAGGAAAAGCTATTATGCTTATTTTATATAATTTTATTTTATTTATTTTTTTACTTTTTTTTTTTTTTATCTAAGCAAATGAGGGCATGTATTAGCTGCAAAGTTTCAGCCAAAGTTAGTTAGGAGTTCCTAATAATTGATAGATGTGAGCAAATAAGGTTGTTTATAAACTTTATATCAATATATAATATATAAGTTTCCTTTTCTGACTTTTTTTATGCAGTTACTTAGATTGATTTTCTTGGCAGGTGATTCAGATTATTGAAACTTACCTGCATGTAGAGTTGAGTGATGAAACGTGTACAATTGTGCCTATAGACCATATTGTTTAAAATAAGTAATAACCTTTAATCTTGAGCCTATGTACTATATATAGTATAGTGATAATCGGAAGGTTGTAAACTCACAATTCACAAAACTCCCACTTAATCCTTAACTGCAAAACTGTCTCAAGTTTCAATTCTATGTCATTTTGGGTAAACGTGTCGGACAAAATAAAGAAATGCATGCCATAACGTGAAAAAGAAATGTTAAACATTGTGAACCAGCCAATCACATTGCAATACTAAAGCTAGTTTTACTATGAAGTCAGAACACTTAAGTTTAATTCTTGTCACAATATACAAGATAATTATGCAATAAAGTTTTCGCTATAATTCTCTAGTAGATTGTGTGATAATGTGTGTTCTCAATGCCAGAATACAATGATCGATGAACCTCTAACGATAGAACTACGACTTAAGAAAATTGCTGTGTTCTCCGTGTATCATCAATCAGCATTATGATCTTTGGTCTCATGTAGAAAATGGTGTGCATTAATAACGATCGTATATTTATTCTGTTATGTGTCAGCATGTTTCGTTTACATTTCGTTTCCTCCTTTGCCGTCCTCCTGTTGGCGGCTTTTAGACGATCGTCATAGCAGGGTTCACACCCTAATATTTTAATAAGTTCCTCTGCGTCAGCAAAATCGGTCTGAATATCGCACAGTGTAGAAAAGATACCGCCCACAGATTTTGTGGGCGGAGCTTCTGTGGCTGACACTACCACTAAATTAACCCCAATACATTTGCACATTCTAACATCCTTAACACCAACACACACGAGCTTATAATATTCATGCCTCCTCGCTAATACACACACTCACTTCCACTTGCGCTGTCATGTTGGCCTAATCCGAAGTGATGTGTGGTTAATTTGTTTCTGTACTCCACTGACCTTGCACGACACACTCTGTGGGCATAAATTTCATGCCTCTCACAGCGACACCCCCCCAGCCAATCCCTCCCCCCTTCTCTCTGGAGAGAAAATTAGAATTCAGATTTGTAAACGTGTCGCTTTTAAGCTGCGTCTTATACAAACATGGCCAAGAAAGGCAATTAACCTCGAGTGCTAAACAGATCGCATAATTTTGCAAAATGGCATCGGGAAAATAGTCAACATATTCACATTTCATATTCCATTATGTTTGAAGAGTCTCACAGGAATCGTGCTTTATAGCAACACAAATGGAATACGCAGGGAAAAAAAACAAAAAAAAAAACAAACAGGAATATCGAGTTAATATGCTGCTTAAATTAATCATGAGTTTGAGTATAGTCGACGATTCTAATGCTGAAAAATTTTTGCTGACTCACTTTCTCTATCTCTGTCCATCTTTAAGACCTCAACAGTAAAAAGGATGGTCAGGGGATGTACTGTAAATCCAACAATGTCCTTTTAATACCCTGTATCCTGACGTTCTCTCTTTATACCTTTTGTCGCTTACATGAGGTTTCATCTCTCAGAGCCAGTGGAGAATGCGAGTCCTTTTATTCAGTGGCATTCCGTGCTCTTTTATTATTATTATGGGTCTTAAATAGAGATGGATTGATACCATGTTTCAAGATAAGAGAAATCCATTAAGAGCATGTAGTGAGGAGTTTATACCAGCATTCAGCCTCCGTCCATCCGTTTTCTGTGCCGTTTATCCTACACGGGGTCACGGGGAGCCTGGAGCCTATCCCCAGGAACTCTGGGTACAAGGCAGGGGACACCCTGGACAGGGTTCCAACCAATCGCAGGGCACAATCACACACACTCACACACCCTAGCCTCTGACACATGGTTTTGGGATGAGGGAGGAAACTGGAGTACCCGGAGGAAACCCCCGAAGCACGGAAAGAACATGCAAACTCCGTGCACACAAGGTGGAGGCGGGAGTCGAGCCCTCAACCATGGACGGGCATTTAGTAAATGTCTGCACGAGTCAAATCGAACCAAAAAATTCCTCTAGTTTTACAAAAGTTTTGGAAACACCAAACTTCTTCATACGTGTGTGTGTGTGTGTGTTGATAACCCATAAAGTGCAATGCGTGTTCCTGTCACAGTTCATTTGCATTTAGTGACACCCACAAAACTCCATAAAAGGTCAAGAGCACAGACAGCTGGGTGCATGAAATGAATGATCAGGATAAAGGCTAAAAGATAGAAATGGAAGTTATTTTGACTTTTTTCTATGCCAATAAAAAATGCAATAACGTATAATGATACTAAGCAAATGCTGAATCTTCCATCAACCGAAGCATTTGTTTACGGCTTACGGTAACTTATCATACACGTACAGACCGGCCTATCCTCCTTTTTTTTTTTTTTTGTCATTAAGGAATTAGATAGGTTTTTGATCAAGACTGCAAAGCTCTTCTATACAGTAAGTTGATCTGGATCAGTGTGTCTGCTAAATGCTGTAAATTTAATAAACATAATTAATATAAACCAGACAGGATATTTCTGATATAAAAGTACAGTAATCCATGCAAGATATTTGAAATCGATCAAGTCTTCCCATGCATAAATTTACAGTCAGTTTTTACGAGATTTTTATGAAAACCAAATTTCTTGCTTAAATGCTCGCACTGACTTGGTATCCAGCATGATAACACGCCCATTGAGCAGCATTCAAACCATCATTTACCAAAACCAAATAATGCTCAGGCAGCCGTTCATGTAGGCGGAGTTTGACACAACAGAGTCTTATCTACCTGCAAAAATTAGCCTGCAATTTTCCCCCAAAAAAACGTTAACTAATCAACATCTTTCATTTCCAGGTTTCTCCAAAGTACAAATTCTGTTTAATGAAATGAACACAAACAGCAATCCCACAATTCAGACTCTGCAACAGAAGCTGAGCTGAAATCACAATGCGGCATGTGTAATAAACAGACTTTTCTCACAAGCCTTCTATTTTGTTCTATTTGCATCGCATTAGTAACGGAGCACTCAGACGGCTGGTGCACATTTGTCATCCAAGTCTTTCCCATTAAAATGCAACTGGGCCAAAGCAGCACTCCTTTTAATGCAAACATCAGTGGAGGTTCTGCAGAAGAGAGGAATTTCTATCCATCTCATCTGCTGTGTGCATTAGACACAAGAGAAATGTGTAAGATGTGATCATTAATGCTATCAGTTAGGTCATGTTTCACAAACACTCGAGATTAGTCAATGAATTCAATTATTTATTTATTTTTTTTTAAAAAAAACCTTCTTGAACACATCTGTAATAAATAAATAAATAAATAAATAAATAAATAAATAAATAAAGCAAATTGAGGAACTAAATGTAAATGGCATACCCAAAACATTTCAACAAATTAATACAGTGTGGAATTTTTTTTTTTTTTTTTTTCTAGTATCATGAATTATTGAAGCCTCCTTTCTTTTTTTTCGCAGCATAATATTGTCAAGCTTCAGATACAGACCCAGATAATCAGCACAGTATTTAATTAAGAGCAAGCCTCTTGCAGATTAAATACAATTTTTTTTTTTGGTCATAATTCATAATTTGAAAAATATGTAGTATAAAAGAGTAATCCCCCGTGTGCTGCCATCTGGTCCTTAGATGATTTTTTTTTTTTTTGCTCTTTTCCCCACTTATATCACATATCTGTGACAATTTGTACAAATGAATTTGTTCAAAAACTTAGCGGTTGATGTTAGGAATGGTGTTCATAACTTTTGATTATGATTTTTATTCATATTCATATTCAATCAGACAAAATCCCAACCTAGATGCATTTATTTGTTTGAACTCAATGTTCTCATAAGGTTCATTGATTAATTTATAATTACAAATTTGACTAATGAAGATTTGTGCAAGAAAAGTTGTTAAATGTACTATAGTATATAGTACTGTGAAAAGTATGTTAAATATTTGTCATTTTGTTTTATATATTAACATATTCAAAAAATTTATATTTTGTATAAATTGATTTAAATGGTTCTCTTAGTGTTTAAGTAGACTTTTTTTTCAATAATTTCCAAATAGTCATCTATCTATTAAGCTATCTTGTTTATAGTCGTGTGTATATATATATATATATATATATATATAATATTTATTTGTTTTTAAGTTCACTTAAAGTTATTTATCTCCAAAGACATTTTCATGGTACTACATTGTGTAATATAGCAACAGTCATAGATTAAAAATTGTATTGGCAAAATCTGTACACCTCATGAGCGCACAAGTTTTGCCACAAGTTTAATCTCCATATGTAAAGTCCAACTCGACAACTCTCACTCTTTGATGTGAGAGAGAAATGAAGTTGAAGAGGCCGAGGGCGCTAAAGAGAAAGCTGGGTACACAAAGAGCCGAGGCCCCTGGAGGCGTCCATGGCAACTGTCCTTTCAGCCAACACAAAAGGAAATGAAAGAAGTCGCAGGACCTGATTATATCACAAGATCATGATTATGATGAGTGATTGGAATTTGTGTGTGTGTGTGTGTGTGTGTGTGTGTGTGTGTCTGTCTGTGTCAGTCAGGAGGATTTGTTGTATTTCAGGGCCTTAACCAAATACAATATGAGCCACATGCTTTATTGAGACCAGCGGTTATGAAACCTCACAAGATCTCTAACCATGTTTGGGTCCTGAATCTCCACAATGAGATTGTTTTTAATAAAAACACAGCCAACAGGGGCAACAGGGCAACGGCTGTAGCACATTTTCAGATGATACAGAGTGCATATGAATACCAGCTGTGAAATTTATGGTTACAAAATTTGTGTGAGCCTGGGAAAACCCTTCACATGGTCAATGCCATTGTCTAATAGTTCTAAAAAAAAGTACAGGTTTTCCTGAAAATGTGTTTCTCATTTACATTTCTCAAGTAGAAGTAAATTTCTAGCATTTTGAAAGGTGAAAAGAGAGATATTGCATTGAACGATTTCAGATTTTCACATAAATTGGAAAAAAAAAAAAAAAAAAGTATACGTTTACACTGGAAATGAGTTCTCACTTGGTTTTGCAGCATCATCCACATCAGTCCCTCATCACTTGAGGTAAAAGTCACTCGCCAACATTTAAACATGAGCCTTATCATTGTCTCTTCACTCTGTTAATATGCTACATGAACAAAAGCATGTGAGTCTTGAACATCTCATTCCAAAACACCACTTGCATTACTATAGAGTTGTTCCTCCTTTGCTGGTATAATAACCTCCACTCTTCTGGGAAGGCTTTTCACTAGACTTTGACGCTTGGCTGTGGACATGTGACCATTCAGACACAAGAGAACAAGAGGTTAGGCACAGATATCCAGCAAGAACTTCACACCTGGAGTGAAGCTGAAGTTCCAGTTCATCCGAAAGGTGTTAAGTGGGGTTGAGATCAGGGCTCTGTGCATGTGCAGGACACTCGAGTTCTTCCACTCCAACCTTCTCCAACACACCATGTCTTCATGGAGCTCGCCTTGTGCACAGGGGCATTGTGATGCTAGAACAGTTTTTGGCCCGTTGGTTCCAAATGAACGGAAATCTTAATGCTACAGCACACAAAGACGTCCTAGACAATTGTTTATATACTCTTCGCCATATATTGTATCTGTTCACGCTAATATCAGTGGGGAAATAATTGCAGAGGTGACAAAATGTCTTTTTATTAGATCGTGTAAACTTTTGTCCACTGTCATCTGTACAGAGTGTGTAAGCGCTCTTCAAAGTTTGGATGATGATTTGATAGCCTCTATCTGATTACAAACTCAACTGATTACCATTATGTCCATTTTGCTGTAGCTCTCCAACAACTTGATCAAAGCGTCACCTTCACTATATGAGGAAATATGTAAATATTTGTTTGGTTAAATCTTTAGTTCTACATATGCATGGTGTACTTTTACATACAATAAATACCTTTTTATATACCTTTTTATACTAATTAATTTGGATTCCATTCAGTCCATCTGCATTGACCGCAGCCGAGGTGATTCGACTAAATCACCACAACGTTGAGGCAATTCAGAAACTTATAATGAGAATCAAAATGAGAAGATGAAGGATTTATTTATTTTTATTTTTGACAAGAGATAATACCCTGAAGCTAGGGTTAAGAGCTTTTTTTTTTTTTTTTTTTTTTTTCAGGGGAGAGAAAATAAATTTTCCAATGTGCATAGCATTTTAAAGCAGCTATAAATTAAATGGAGGAAAGGCAATAATTTATTTTTCAGCAGAAAGAATAGATGTGTCTATAAAATTCTGAGTGAAAAGTAGGTTGCTAAAATGCACTTAATTTGGCATGATAGATTGGCTCCATGCTTCAGCGACTGTAATTGAATCTGTGACCTATTTCTTCTGAAGAAAATTGTCTCTCGGGTTTTGTCACCATACATTTTAATGAAATTCAATAGACTGTCACAGGATTTGTACACTTACAACTAACTGTTCTAACATTTTCTCCATTCCATTTGTACATCAGCTAATGGATACTTATTCACCCATACTTCTGTGCTCTAAAGGAGCTGCTGTGTTTATGACCTTTTTCCCCCACTTATTCTTTCTTTTTTTTTTTAATACAGTAGAAATGACCTTTTATGTAGGGGTAATGACTACATGTCCTAGCAGTGTCCATCAAACACTTTTTAATCAAGCAATGAATATTTTAATGAAAGCAGCTAGCTCCCAAAGGATTAATACATTTAATAAATGTATTTCTGTGCTGTTTGTGTCCTGTGTTCTGATGCAGAACCTTGTTGAGGTCAGTAATTTAATGCAGCTGTTTCAGTAATAATCAGTGTCCACCTGATTCACATTACGGCATAACACAATCAGAGCCTGGAACCAAAGCATGAGGAAAAGTATTTAAAACGGAGATTGTTATGAAAATGAACGCTCTGGCATTTCCTCTTCACTGTCGACTGAAATTGCTGTAGGAACAGGTTTATGTAGCAGATGTGCTGTGGACATCCAAGAATCGAACTAATATTGCCAGAAAATATCCAAATGCATGAGCTGCAAGTTTTCACTCGCTTTTCTGTTCAGTAAGAACGTTAGTTTATGACTGGATATTATGGCGTGTAGTGATATTAATGATGGTGATGTAGAACTGAGCAAGAATTTGACAGTATTTACAAATGCCTTTAAACATCTAAAGCATTAAAATGATATTTTATGGGTCTGTAATCCCATTTAATTTTAGTTTAACTATTAATTTTATATGATCGGCTTTATACCCCACTGCTTCTGGAGTTCAGACATTTATTCTCTGAGTAATTTTCTATAATAGAAGCTTTGACAAAAGTGCTGGCTGTAATTCAAATGACAGGTTTGTATGAACCCCTTCATGCTTACAGTCAATTTAAGGCTCTTTTTAAAAATATATATTTTAGGGAAATTTAACATGTAAATCACCTCCAAATCACTTAAGATCATTACTGTAAATTAAAAAAATAAATAAATAAAACATTCTAGATTATTTGTCATTCTCAGGGTTTATTAGATTTCTATATAAAATAAATAACAAAAAAGTAGTCATTTTGAATGCCAGATTGTATGTGTTATCATTATTATTATTATTGTTGTTGTTTTTGTTTTTAACCTCCATGCATCATGCAGCAGCACTAAACTGTGAAACTTTTGTATGTTCAGAAATATTTTATGTAATTTTGGTCTTCAACACTAGATATATTAAACTTGAATGCTAATGTTGGACATTTGAAGATGTAGTATTATCATTATTATTATTATCAGTATTATTATTTCAGACATGCTGTTTTTTTTGTTTGTTTTTTTAACTCATTTGCAATCTATTTACTTTTTAATATGTGATTTAGACAAATCAAAATTCATATCGTGATATTTTAAGTAAAAATCTAAAAAAAAAATTCTGGATATCTATACATTTACGCATGGAAGGGTTCATTCAATTATTAATGTTATTGATTCTATAGTAATAGTTTTATTTTCACAGTTTATTTAACTTTTTGTTGGAAGGAGTCTCCAGTTTCACTGCTTTGTAACAATCAGAAGTAAAGCTGTAACTAAGGTATTTTTTTTGTTGTTGTTTTTTCATGGTGGTCTTCAGGACAGGAGTAACATGACAAGTTCCTTTTTCTTTGTCTTATTAACAGCAAGAGGAAGCGATGGAATGACTTTTATTTTTGACTCACAAGAGGTAGAAACATGTTTGAGGGGAATCGGTGTTTATAGCTGCTGTAATAGTGATAACAGGAACTTGTTTTGCAGGTATTCCACAACATCAAATGTAACTATAAACGGATGTCTAAAAAAGTGTCTTTATTTTTTAAGTGATAAAATTGACATTTTTGGAAAATTGCCATGATAAGATCAATAACACACTTTGGGATGTGTTGTTGATTACATATAATCAACTTTGGGGTGGGGGTCAGTCAGACATGTTCACAAGTCCCTAAGGCCCAAGTCCAAGTCAAGTCTCAAGTCTTTGCTCTATTTTAACAACAGCAGTTCTTTCAGCTTGTTATTGTAATTAACACTGTACACTAAATCAATTTGGAAATATTAAAACTGATTACTTCTACAGAATGTCTTGTTCATTTATTCAAAATTGTCTAATAAATCACACAAAGTTTTACATAAATCATTGATTTCATTTGTATACACAATCAAAACACTATTACTTTCAAACTATTAATAATGGTCAGTCAGAACTCCATTTTTAAGTCATTTTTATTGGAAATTCAATTTGAAGCAATCTTACAGCATGACTAACTTGATTAGTCTCCCTTCAAAGTGCCCTTCGGAGGGTGATTTATACTATTTGGAATGCAGACTCTGTCACCACAAAAAAAAAAAAAAAAACATTCTGTGTATTTTGAGCTATTTGAGTTGCCGTAGTTTGCTGTAGTTCTGAATGGGTAAGTTAATTCTTCCAGTGAGCACCTAAAGGTAAAAAAAAAAAAAAATAACAACAAAAAAATGTGTATAGATGCAGTTTAACTTGGTAAACTTGAATATTATATTATATGCATATGGTAGTTAATACTTGATGGGGGTGGGGGGGGGCATGGAAACATTGCAAGCAATTCCCTGACAGCTGTGTAACTTCCCTTTGGATTAATTGATTACTTTTCAAATTAAATGACATGAAGGTTATCACAAGGTAAGGCTATATTGTTATTGTTTGTTGTTTGTTTACATAACAGCACTTTTCCAATGGGATACACACTTGGTGTGTTTGGAGATGAAATGTTGTGATATTTGCTGCTGCAGCACATATTGATGAATAGGGAATGAATGAATGAGGAATGAATAGAAAAATGTGGTGTTTGATGCTGTCATGTGGGATAGTAAAGAGAGAATGTAATCAGGAATGCCAAACCAAAATGACTTGTGTTTTGCACAAGTCTCTGTCTTCAAGTCTAAGTCAAGTCCAAGTCAAGTCTCGAGTCAGTTGTTCACAAGTCCAAGTCAAGTTGCAAGTAATTTTTTCTTTGCAACTCAAGTCCAAGTTGCAGACTCGCAGTAAATCCACTTTGTATCTGGAAAGGACACATCACACCATTCTGTCATTTATTATTTTCCTATAATGACATGACACCACATGTGAGACTGAAGACCGCTATAATTAAAGATAATAATGTTCAGCAACTACATTTTCATTATTAAATGGAAGTGATATTTAATTTCATTGCTCCCCCCTCTGGCCTAGCTGAGAACTTTTCTCCCCTCTCTGACCTCGTGGAGAGCATCGCTCCCCCCTCTAACTTCATGGTGAATATCACTCCTTCATCGGGCTCCGCATTGGGCTTTGTTCCTCCCGCAGACTGCACAGTCGCTGTCACTCCACGTTGAAGCCACGGCATCTATGACGTGCGGAAGAGACCGACCCACATCTGAACCTCAGTGAACATGTCAAGCGTCCTCTATTCAGCCCTGCAAGGGAGGACACACTATGGAACTCTGAAATGCTTAGGGACATCTAGTCTGGAGATCCAGACTACACGCTTTGGGAGCCGCACACTAAGGGGGGATTCTGTCATGTAATATTGGAAAATGATTAGGAACTATGTTTCCCACCAGCCACTGCACCATTTCACATGTCTCATTCACCTGTTTCATGTTTAGCTCATTAGCACTGGTGTGTATATACAGTATAGTCAGGTTCAGCACAGCACTGTTGCCTTGCGTTGGTTGTTCTGTCCCCATGTATCATGTTATGCTTGTCTTTGATCCATCTAAGTCTTGTATTGTGCTTTGTTTGTTACTTTATTAAAAGTTTAACTTATATTCTGCAATTGTATCTGCCTTTAAATCAATATCATGACAAATGTGATTAATTAATTTTCTGCAGGATTTAAAGAAACATGGAAAAGACCACCAGTGTAATCATGAAGGTTTTCCCAAGTGAAAAATAATTAAATTAATTCTTTAGGTTTATATAGCACTTTTCTAGGCACTCAAAGCACTTTATATTGTATGGGGTGAAAACTCCTCAACCACAACCAATATGTAGCATCCACATGGATGATGCGAAGGCAGCCATAGTGCACCAGAATGCCCACCACATGCCAGCTATTGGTGGAGAGGAGAGGAGAGTGATGCAGCCAAATCAGAGATGGGGATTATTAGGGGGCCATGATGGATAATGGCCAACGGGGGAATTTTGCCAGGACACCGGGGTTATAACCCTACTCTTTACGAGAAGTGTCCTGAGATTTTTAATGATCACAGAGAGTCAGGACCTCGGTTTAATGTTTCATCCGAAAGACAGTGCTGTTTTTACAGTATATTGTCCCCATCACTATACTGGGGTATTAGGATCCACACAGACCACAGGGTGAGCACCACCTGCTGGCCTCCCTAATACCACTTCCAGCAGCAACCTTAGTTTTTCCACAGGAGGTCTCGCATCCAGGTACTGGCCAGGCTCAACCCTGTTTAGCTTCAGTGGGAAGCACTGGTAAGCTTCCTGAACACAGAGTCTAAATTACAGGTTGTGCCTATAGCATTCTGAGATGAACTGCTGTGGACAGATGATGAGAAAATTGACCTGTACCAAAGTGAAAGAAGAGCATGGACAGGAGGAAAAAGAAGATTCCAAAAGGCATAACACCTCATCTGTGAAACAAAGTAGTGCTATGCTTTACATACTGTAATACAGATGCCACTAGAACTGGCTTTCATAATCTACAGGGTGTCCCAAAAGTCTCTATACATAGGGGACTATGTATTCCAGCACCACGTCGGTTGTGCCTTCGTCAGTGGATGTTCGTGGACATCCACTTCCACGTCCACGACACTTTTTGAAATTGTTAATAAGTTTGGCAACAATTTGTGTGTGATGTGCTTACTATGTTTCCTGATAAAGTCCATCGCAACCTTGTGACACCTTCCCGTCCTGATCCAGCCATGAGAATGATTTCAATACATTCATCTTTTGTCAAAACGCATTCTTAAAAGCTATCTGAAAAAAAAAATATGTAATATAAACTAAGTATAAAAGGTTTTAGAAGACATTTTGCTTAAAAGTGCTTATTTCTCCTATGGAGACTTTTGGGACACCCTGTATATTGATTCTTAGCATAATTGACTATAATTTCTATACCGATGTACAATGCTGAAACAATATGAAATGCAAGTACAAAGTAGCATTTAATGAGTAGCATAAACACCCTGCTAAAACTAGTTCCTTGTTCAGGTCTGGGAAAATGTGTTAATTTAGAGGAAGAGTCAGGGAATATTATGTATATGGATATTCTATGTCTTGTCAATGGAAAAGCAAGACATTAAGGTTTGGTAACCATTTATACTTATGGGAAAAAATGTGTACACTCCACATGTTGACATTTTGTCAAACATGTGATCATACACTGAAATATTACATTAGGCACTCCCTAAACAGCAGAGAAAAAATGCAGGAAGTCACTCTGGCGTCACATGAGGGACGTCTCAGCTGGCGTCGCTTTTGTTCATTGTGTATTACACGACATTCTCTTGCACAGAGCTTTACCCATAGCGTATGAATAATTTGGCTGCGACAGGGACGGGAGCAATGAAGTCCTAAGTAGTTATCACCAGCGCTGTCTAAATTCATATTCATATTAATTTGCTGAACTAATGACATAAATGCGGGCAGAATCAGCGGCACTGTAATTTGAGTGTGAAAAATGCATGAAGTAATTACAGATTGTTTTACTGACTAAAGTGGGTCCTCTGCTCAGTCAATTAAGCTAGAATGAGAATGTTTTCCCCACTCTCTGTTAGCACAACTCTGTTTATCATCAAGAGTTCAATTGCCTCACTCTTCATGGCTATGTTATCCATATCAGACTAATGAGTTCTTCAACATTTCTGTTCTAATTAATGTCTCTAATTTATGTTAATTAATTGCAGCCAAGGCTTTCCTCCATCTGCTAAATAGTGAGAAAAGTAGAAAATTGGGTCAGTGTTAAAGGGCTTTAGTGGTATACATACACTTCTACACTTCATCAATTACTCAGACGTGTTGTTAGAGCGCATTATGCAAACAAGCTGAAGATTTTGATGCAGTAGAAGACTATGAAATCAGAACTGAGATCTTCATATTGGCCAGGAAGTTGTTTGGGTTTAATACTGAAGCCAAAAATGTACTCTTGCTTCCAGATGGTGATGAATAATAATATAGAATTGGCGTGACATTTTAGTTACAAGGTCTTAGGTCTTGTAATTAAGTAATATCGCAAGAGCAATAGTGTGGTTATACTGAATTTCAGCATGGCTGTGATGTGCATGGGTATGATTCCTCATGAATATTATGAATGTATTTATAGATGTATTTATAGATCCGTATAGGATACATGTAAAAAAAATTCTTGTAATTTTATGACAGGAATTTTTTTTTAAAATATATATATTCAAGGTGCCATCCACTAATATTGGCACCCTTGTTAAATATGAGCAAAGAAGGCTGTGAAAAATTGTCTTTATTGTTTAAATTTTTTATCTTTTGTTCAAGAAAATCACAAAAATACTCTGCTCTCATGGATAACAACAATTACAAACACAACACAGGTTTAAAAAAAAAAATCTTTGTTAAATATAGGTGTGCAACAATTATTGGCACCCCCCACCCCTCCCATCACAAAATGGGAAGTGGCTATAAGAAAACAGCACAAGCATTGAAAATGCCCATTTCCACCATAAGGGCAAGACATATTATGAATCAACCTGTTATTGGATGCATGTCTATGTTGTCTCAACGCACTGTGAAGAGGACTGTTCGAGTGGCCCAAAAAACTCCAAGGATCACAGCTGGAGAATCTCAGAAGTTAGTTGCGTCTTAGGGTCAGAAAGTCTCCAAAACTACAATCCGAAGTCACCTACATCACCACAAGTTGTT
>JANDJT010000164.1:3651432-3667334 GCA_024331685.1 Stegophilus panzeri
TGGTTTACTGACCACAAAATCAAGGTCCTGCCATGACCATCCCAGTCCCCTGACCTGAACCCCATAGAAAACCTGTGTGGTGAACTGAAGAGGAGAGTCCAGCAGTGTGGACATCGAAATAAAAAAAAAAAAAAATTAAAAAGGGGGGGAAATGTCTGATGTATTAGTTTGCAATTATGTTTTCAATGATTGCATGGTAACATGCATGGAATTAATATAACATCAAAACATGATTTCAAAGGGAGAAGGGAAAAGGAGAAAGCCATTCAATTCTTCTCTCTCAGAATTACATGCCCCAGGGGTATAAAGAAAAAAAATAGGAAGGGATGCAGAGAAAATCCAATCATATGTCTGCACACTTTAATATTACTATTCTGTGGTCATTATTTATTAAATTAGAAATGCCCAGTCCACTGGTTCCCTCAGTGTACTCTGAGTAAATACTGTACATATATATATATATATATATACATATATATATAAAGCTTCTCCTTTTAATGGTATGAGTAAAACGATTTCAAAATGCAACAAGTAATCTATCAAAAACCTGCTTGAGAGCTGGTCTGATTAAAATACCTGTTGGTTTTTTTTTTTTTTTGTTTTGTTTTTTTTTGTATTTTTAATCCAGATCATTTTGATGCTCCTGTTCCTTCTGTTCCTTTGGCAGAAAAAAAAAACAAAACACAGAAATGGAATTGAACCCAAAGTTTTGCCTGCAGGAATCAAGACAGCTTAAGCTACGCATTTAGTTTCGCTCGCTCTCCTTCTATTGATATTGATATCAAACTGCTGAGATATTTGATGGAAAAGGAAACCATTGAACGCCTCTTAATGCAAATCTCAGTGGTTTGTAGCCATAGTGGAAAATTTTATTTATTTTATTTCTCCTGAAATCAGCCAGTTGTAATAACGATTGCTATTTCTGAGGAGGAAATAAAGCAATAAGGACCGTTTCTCATCTGCAGTTTGAGATTTTAGCCAGACAGAAATGCTCAAATCAGTCATAAATTGTGCATATTACAAGCAGTTTTAATGAAGTTTTTGTCCTTATGGGTTATGTGGTTAGAAAACTGAAACGTATTAATGTGATAATATGATACCGTAATAACAAACTATGAGAGAAACACAATGCCATTGTTCCTGCTTCCAACACATCAACTTCAAGAACTGACTGTTCACTTACTTCCTAATATATCCCACCCCTTGACAGGTGCCATCGTAACAAGATAATCATGTCATCTGTCAGGGGTATTAATGTTCAGGCTGATCAACACTTGATGAGAACTCTCTATAGTGATGTGCACTAGATTAGTGACTAACTGTCTGTACTTGGTTTTATTTAAAAGCAGCACTTGTTTATCCAAAGTTCCAAATAGACATTTTAAAAGTTACTGGAGTCTGGGAAATGGTGTCCAGTGCAATGTAATACCTGTGCAAAAAAAAAAAAAAAAAAAAAGGAAAAAAATCCACCCTGAATGACTGATCTTCAGTTCTGTCCAAGATTTATTTTATAATGAAATCATCTTCTCCATCATGTTGTCATCTCGTAGATTGCTAACTAGCTGGAAGTCCGAGTCCAACGTTTACATCACAACTCCACTATTTCTAAGCTGGATCTCTGCTGCTGGAAAATGGCGAGTAATAACAATGATGTTCTTTTGGTTTTAGGTGCTAATAGTGAAACAGCTTATGTTTAAGATTGTTGAACTTTTGCTTTGTTCATTAACAATAACAGCAGCGGCAACATTAGTAATAGCAATAATAATGATAACAACAATGAAAACAATAACTATAACTGCAACAATAATAATAACAGCAATAACAGTAATAACTCCACTACTTCTAAGTTGGATTGCTCATTAACATTACACTGAACCCTAAAAATGAAGCTCTATTGTTTTTAGGTGATATTTGCGAAGCTCGTTTAAGATCGTTAGAATTTTGCTCAACTTTTAAACATCCTTGTACTGTAACTGCCTTAGGAAAGTAAGCCATGTTGCTCACAACGACTAACTTCACACAGGAATAAAAAAAAAAAAATCAGAATCACTAAATCACAGAATCACTAGTATCAGAATCAGTAAACACTTCAGAAATATTTCAGACTAAACATAGTTTATGCCTTTCAGGGTGGACATTTCCTGCAATGTGGGTGATTATAGGTTGTTTTTGAGATTAGGTGGGGAGGGGGGTGAATACATAAACTCAGCAAAAAAAAGAAACATCCCTTTTTCAGGAGACTGTATTTTAAAGATAATTTTGTAAAATCCAAATAAGCTTTACAGATCTTTATTGGAAAGGGTTTAAACGATGTTTTTCATGCTTGTTCAATGAACCATAAACAATTATTATACATGCACCTGTGGAACAGTCCTTAAGACACGAACAGTTTACAGGCGGTAGGTGATTACGGTCACAGTTACAATAACTTAGGACACTAAAAAGACCTTTCTACTGACTCTGAAAAACACCAGAAGAAAGATGTCTAGAGTTCCTGCTCACCTGTGTGAACATGCCATAGGCCTGCTGCAGGAAGGCATGAGGACTGAAGATGTGTCCAGAGCAATAAACTGCAATGTCTATAATGTAAGACGCCTAAAACAGGGAGACAGGAAGGACAGCTGATCGTCCTTGCAGTGGAAAATTACATGTAACCGTGTGTGTCCCCGGACGTGATCGAGAACTTGCAAATGCCTTGGTGGAAGAGTGGAGGAACATCTCACAGCAAGAACTGACCAATCTGGTGCAGTCCATGAGTATGAGATGCACTGTAGTACTTAAAGCAGCTGGAGGAGACACCACATACTGACTCTTACTTGTAATATTGACCCCCTCTTTGTTCAGGGACTCGTTATTCCATTTCTGTTCATCAAATGTCTGTGAAACTTGTTCAGTTTATGTCTCAGTTGTTGAATCATTTTATGGTAATACAAATATTTACACACGTTAAGAAATTTGCTGGAAATAAAAGCAGTTGAATGTGTGAGGACGTTTCTTCTTTTGCAGAGTTTATATACATTCCTTTCCATGTAATGTAGTTGGTCTCGCCAAGCCAAATAACATGCCTTTTAAATCACTTTTATTCAGAGCGACTTACATGAGAATCTTGTTATCTACTTGGAAAAGATATTTTCTGCTGGTTCACATCAGTCAAATGAGTCAAAAAATACCAGCAAGCTTGGCTGAAGCCAGAAACAGGGGACAGGACATGACATATGAAATCATTAATATTTATTTTTCCTTTTTAAATATATGGTTAATGTTTAAGGTGCAAGTCGGGATTCATTTATATGAGTACTGTCATTATGTATCAGTCCAATACCATGCTGATGTACTCGTTCTCAAACATATAAAAATGCTTTGATACCTACATCCGATACCCGGTGATACAATGTGACATAATCCTAGTGTACATTGTCTAATTAATGAAAATACGACACAAAATGACAGCGATTAATTAATTAATGATCGCAATCAAAGGACAGCAGACTGCAAACTGTGCTTATGGTAAAATTGATAAAACATCAATCGTAAATGTAAAACTAATCATGGCGGGCACAGTGGCTTAATGGTTAGCACCTTTGAGTTGCACCAACGGGGTTGGCGGTTCAAATCCCGCCTCCACCCTGTGTGCAGTTTGCATGTCCTCCCCGTGCTTTGGAGGTTTCCTCCGGGTACTCCGGTTTCTTCCTCCAGTTCAAAGACACGCATTGTAGGCTGATTGGCATTTCCAAATAGTCTGTAGTGTGTGAATGTGTGTGCGATTGTGCCCTGTGATGTGTTGGCACCCTGTCCAGGGTGTCCCCCCACCTTGTGCCCCAAGTTCCCTGGGATAGGCTCCAAGCTCCCCATGACCCTGTGTAGGATATGCAGTATTGAAGATGGATGACTGGAAAATTAATCATTAGTTCATTGCTAACATGAAATACATCTGCAAACAACACAAGGTGAGTAAAAATAGCAATTCTTACCCAGTATGTTGTTCCTGACAATCAGCTGCTACTGGTTTTGTGACGAGATATTCTGATGCAATAAAAATAAAGCACTTTACGTAGAGCTCTACAGAAGATTTTTAAGGAAATGGAACAAAGGCCGTTGATCTCCAATGCCACTCTCCTTGATCCAAGGTAGCTACACTAATGTAGCTCGATTTAAATTCAACAAGCTATGTGTGCACATGAACTTTTTAAACTGGCGGAATGAAACGGAGCTAAATAAAATATTCCGTAACTTCCCTGACTGATTAATACTAATAATCAGTTCAGTATAAATGAGTACCAAAAGCATTTACTTGTACTCAGTCTGGGAGGAAAAAATGGTATCATTGAGACATCTGTGTTTAAAGATTGTTGCCATTGTCACTCCCTTGGAAAAGAATCGAAAGTAACATATGGAGAGAATTTGAGGAGTCTCAGGTTACCGTTTCCTTTCTCAGTATGTTCATACACAATACTAAAATAAGCACTACAGAAAATGCCTATTATAACAATGTACATTACAGCGACGTCTTAAGAATTGTGCTTGTTTAGTAATTTGTGCACTTTACATTGTATCAGTGCCAAACTCACTGTCCTCATTCATGCCAGAGAACAAATATTTTCTTGTTCTTTTCTTTCTCGCTCTCTCGCTCTCTCTCTCCAACCTGCCAAAGCTGTTCCAATTAAATTCAGCTCAGTGCTAAAAGTGGGCTCTGGCTTTCTACTTCAGCTCCAAAGCAGGGAACATTTTACAATGTCAGTGTCAGGGTGCTCTAAAGGAAGTGGCTCAAAAGAGGATACAGCAGCAATGAGATCAACATTTAAAAAAAAAAAACAAAAAAAACAAGTAATCCTTATCGAGAAGAACATGCAATGTTATTCAAACTAATACAAATTGTGTGCGTGTAACATCATTTGCATAGGTTAATTAAAAGCGGTGTCCTACTTTCAGATTCCACTGACTGCTACGGGACGAATACTAATGAAGACGCAATTAATTTCAATTCGCTGAAGAGTGTTCAGGGCCTTCCCGAAAATGTTCTCGCACAGACTCTTTGTACATTTAAAAATATTTCTTGCACCCTTATATAATAAATAAATAAATGAAATCAACAATAAGATTAATAACAATAACAGCAGCAGTTGTTATTGTTGTTGTTGTTGTTGCTGTTATTAATTACTACTACAAAAATAACAAGAACAACAGAAACAACAACAATAATAATAATAATAATAATAATAATAATAATAATAATATATTATTATTACAAACAATAACAGCAACAATAAAAATAATGATACTATTACTACTGAACAACAACAACAACAACAACCTTAATAAATATAAAAAAGAAATCTGAAGAATAAACACTCCGGGACACATGCCTTTCTTGACGCATATTAATTAATTGTTTCAGGATTTTTTTTATATGAAATACCATAATTTATATGGAATCTGAATGAAAATGCAGAAACAAATCATGCATCCAAATATTGTTTTCTAACATCCCCTCGTCAACTCGTCCTTGTTGTTTCCCTTTGGGGAACATCCATATCCATCTCAAGGTCAGTTTCAGTACTATTCCTCAAGTGAAGTTTGTAAGATGAGCTTTTATAAGCTCATGGGATCGAGTTAACATTATTGTAGCATTCAGCGGCAAAACCTCGCCAAAAGGCATGGCAATACCATACAGTTTCCTTTTCAGAACAATGGGAAAATGGGTCTTTATGTATACAGTACATACTGTATATTCACATTGAATTCTTGGAATATTTGAATATTTATCTTTCTGTTGTATAATTTTTAACCACCTACAACCAGATGACCAGACTTTCAGTATTCCTTGTCTGTCTTAAATTATTTGTCAAACATTACATACAGTAAAACCTTGGAAATCCTATTTCATGAGGTCATATACAGTATACAGTATAATGAACTATATGCATGTTCATATCTTGTTATAATGCAATCAGAAGGCATTATACACTGTAGACTATATGCTATACTTACTTTTGAAAATGCATAACACTTTATAGGTACTTTGTGCATTATCTATCTTTAACATGATGTATTATAAGTAGTATTCATAGCATGTTACAGTATATCATTAAGCTCATTGCACAGTGCATTATGAGAAGATATTAGGGCAATATAAAATGCTATAAGCACTACCTACAGTATGAATATACACTATTCATGAATAGTGTATAATGCCTTGTTCATGTGTCTGCCTGAACACAATGTAAAATGGGACTGAATGTTATAATGTGTTATAAAAATGCATTATATAACCTGTTATAAACTGTAATACTTAATTTAAAATTATGCAAATGCCTTATGGGTGCATTATAATGTGTAATGAATGTGCTTATTTTTCATTGTTCATCTTCAGTAAGAGCTTTATCCTGGATCATCTGGAGTCTATCCCTGGAACAAAGGACACAAAGCGGGGGACCACCCCTTTCTTTCTTTCTTTCTTTCTTTCCTTTTCTTTTCTTCCATCCTTCCTTCCTTCCCCTTCCCTTTCTTCCTTGCTTCATTTCCTTCTCTTCTTAAATCCTTTCTCACTTTCCTTCCTTTCCTTTCCTTCCTTTTATTCCTTCCTTTGTTTCCTTTCCTTTCTTTTTTTCCCCTTCCCTTCCTTCCTTCCCTTTCTTTCTTCCTACCTTCCTTCCTTCCTTCCCTTGTTTCCTTCCCTTTCTTTTCTTCCCTTCCTTCCTTCCTTCCTACCCTTTCCTTCCTTCCTACCTTCCTTCCTTCCCTCGTTTCCTTCCCTTTTCTTCCCTTTCCTTCCTTCCTTCCTTCCTTCCTTTCTTTTCTTCCCTTTCCTTCCTTCCTTTCTTTTCTTCCCTTTCCTTCCCTTCCTTCCTTCCTTCCTTCCCTTGTTTCCTTCCCTTTCTTTTCTTCCCTTCCTTCCTTCCTTCCCTTTCCTTACTTCCTACCTTCCTTCCTTCCTTCGTTTCCTTCCCTTTTCTTCCCTTTCCTTCCTTCCTTCCTTCCTTTCTTTTCTTCCCTTTCCTTCCTTCCTTCCTTCCTTCCTTCCATTCTTTTCTTCCCTTTCCTTCCTTCCTTCCTTCCTTTCTTTTCTTCCCTTTCCTTCCTTCCTTCCTTCCATTCTTTTCTTCCCTTTCCTTCCTTCCTTCCTTTACTTCCTTCATTTCCTTTCCTTTCTTTTCTTCCCTTCCTTCCTTCCCTCAGTTCCTTCCCTTTCTTTTCTTCCCTTCCCTTCCTTCCTTTCTTCCCTTTCTTTCTTTCTTTCTTTCTTTCTTTCTTTCTTTCTTTCCTCCTTCCTTCCTTCCTTCCTTCCTTCCTTTTTTTTTTCTTCCTTCCTTCCATTTCTTCAAATTATAACACTGGAGATCAGCTCCACTTCACATAATCCTATTTAATCCTGCTGTTTGATTCTGCTATTAGGTTAGTTGGTAAGCTGGATAGTTAACTAGCAAGATGATGGTTAGCATGCTTGCTGGTTAGTAGGCTAGTATGAGTCTCTACATAGTATGAATTCCCATCGAAATCACCTTAACTCTATTGTGCTTGTTAACAAAGGCAAGTGTATACCGATTAAAAAAAAGCTTTACGCTACACATTTCTGTTCTTGTGCTGCAAGTGGCCATTTTATTATGTATATGGACTACAATGTACTTTTCATACTTACGAGTGTGTTAAAACAGCATTGAAGTACAATACAGGGTGGGACAATGTGCATTTTTTTCTGGTGAACTGCTGTGTTTTGGTGCTTATGTTGATGTACATCATTAATTAGCTGATTGACTGAAACCTATTTAACATCTGTCTCAGTAGCAGAAACAAAGTCATTCAGATGCAAACAAAAAAAAAAAAAAAAAAAGAAAAAACGCTTTGGAAAAGCTACATGTTCCGAGAATTTCCTAGAGCAGTTTTATTAATGAGCGGATGGATGTGATGGATCGGATCTGCTACTGTACTATGGCAATATAATGTAAATAAAGCATGCAATGTCATGTGATATGACACATACTTTTTAACCTATAACGAGAAACATTAATGATCATATTGATAGTGACCTGAATGAACCAGAATGTGATCTGTTGCCAGAAGACAGTTGTAGCTTTAATGTGCTACGATATAAAGCACAAGCAGCACATTATGAGGAGTCTATACTCCCTCGCAGAGAGCCTGCTCATTTTGCTCATTTAAATCGCATCTATAATGTGCTCCTGCCGTGGCCATCGTTTATTAAGTCTTGCGGCAATTATAGCGGAACAGCTGCTGCACACAGATGCCTGTGTGAAACTTAGCTGTAAAGTCGTACATGCACATTAAAGCTCAACAACTCTCGCTGTATAACGCATGAAGAACAGTATATCCATAAAGCACAAGTCAGCCTCATTATGGAAAAAAAAAACTATGTTGAACATATATTTTCCAAAACAGATGATATGAATATGGTCTTTTGATCATCGCATTGAAATATTGTATTACTACAGAGTACAGAAATTACTTTGGAAGCTTCCACATGTAGACAGAGCACTGTTTTGCTCAAACTTTAATATTTTATTTAAAACTGCTTTTACAGTGTACACTGTAATTCAACTCCAACATGCACTTTATTGATGTCATCTCTACAGAGTTACTTTTTTTCCCCATCCTAACAGGTGGAGAGAAATACATTTGAACTTCGGGGGGAAAAAAAGCATAGTGTGGGATGTTTTTTTCCCCCAGAATAGAAGAGTTCAATGTGACTTTTGCTTAATATTTGCCAGAATACATTTGTTGAGTTAAAGTAAAAAAAAAAATAAAAAAAAAAAAAATCAAATGTGTCTTAAATTTAAGTATGGAATAAAACGTTTGTAGGTGTGCTGTTTTAGGAAAATAAAGGGGGAAAAAATCAACAACGAGGTGGTATTATTATTATTATTATTATTATTATTATTATTATTATTATTATTAACACTACATTGATTATTTTCCTATAACAGTACATCACAATGTGCTTTATACATCACAGCAATTTGCTGATTTAAAATTTCCATTTACATAAGACTGACATGACATGTCATGATCTTGTGGAACATCTGAAACACAAGTTACTTCCTGTTATTACTTACGTTTCAGCAGCTATAAATAGCCATTCTCTCACTAGGTTCTCTTTATTCGCTTTCTGGAAGAAAACAAAAAAACTGAAAAGAGCAAATTCCTCTGTCCAGGAAAAAAAAAGGAAAATTCAAATTTATCTGTCAGTTCTGGTGGAAAACATACTGACTTGGGTGGTTAGCATGTTCGCCTCACACCTCCAGGGTTGGGGGTCCGATTCCCACCACTGCCCTGCGTGTGCGGAGTTTGCATGTTCTGCCAATGCTGCGGGGGTTTCCTCTGGGTTTCTTCCCCCAGTCCAAAGACATGCATGGTAGTCTGATTGGCATGTCCAAAGTGTCCGTAGTGTATGTATGTGGGTGTGTGAATGTGTATGTGAGTGTTCCCTGTGATGGATTGGCACCCCATCCAGGGTGTACCACGCCTTGTGCTCCATGCTCCCTGGGATAGGCTGTAGGTTCCTCGTGACCCTGTAGGATAAACAATAGAGAAAATGGATGGATGGATGGATGGATGGATGGAACATACTGACTTATAAAGCACTGACACTGAAGACTCCTTCCATAAATGTTTCCTTACAGAACATAGATCTACAGTACAGTGCTGTCTCGTCCATAGGGGCAGGTGACACAGAGCCCCACTATTTATATCAGCTGTATAACAAATTGTGATCTTCATAAAGCTGACATTAACAACTCCATACATTTCAAATTCCATTAAAATACTAATGAACTCTTTTGAGTGAATTTATTGCATCTAGTGGTCAAAAATATGAAGTGTATCACGTGCTAATTGTGGACCAAATGGGGCGAGGATACTTTCCTCCACACGCTTGGGTGACAAGACTATTAATGACAGGGTTGCCAGATTGGGTTATTTTAAAAAAAATGTTCCTTAGTTGCCAGTATTTTGTTTGTAGCAAATAATAATCTAATAAACGTTCACAGAAAAGCAAAAGGTAAGTACAGACAGTGGGTCTATGATGTGCAGAACCATTTCTATTGTAAGATATACTGTATTGCAAAGATCAGGAGAGAGAAAGGTGGATTATGGAGTGGATGATGTCTGTACATCAGAAATACGTGGGAACTGTAAGGAAAATGTGTCTCTCTGTATCAATATTTTAGCATGTTTCAGGTCTTCGCTGTGGTTTTTGAGATGTAGTTGGGATGGAATTTTTGCTTGATATGACTTTGAACTAGGTATGTTAAACCAAGGTATGTTTAAAACGTCTCAAAGCGAGCTGCTAGACTGGATAACTGAATGATGTTGATTCCAAACACAATTACAGGATTACTCTAAAAATCACTAGATAGTATCCTATAGCATTAATCATGTGGGATAGCCTCTTGACTTGATATTGTTTGAGGCTATATCATCCTGCTCCAACAAAATCCATGGTCATAGGCCACTGCTGGTACAGTAATTTTTAATTTATTTGCTTTTTATTCATCTTTGCATTAATCTTATTTGTTTATCCAATTCTTTATTGATTCTGCACTATACAAATCTGTCTTCACTCTTTTCCTTTACTTTAATCAGCTGATTTATGAACACACACACACACACACACACACACACACACACACACACACACACACACACACAGCAGTAGAGAGATGGCAGATTAATAGTAATGATCTAAAAGTATATCTAAAAGTATCACATGGGATAAAATCAAATCAGAGATTTGGGTGTAAACATGTATTCAAGTGGAGTTTGAGCGCTCTCTTTTCCTGTTTCTCACACACACATAGACACGATCCATAAATTATTCAGCAGACACATAATTTAACTTTAGCCATGTTGTTTCATCTTGAAGTCTTTCATCTGTTCCATTTCACTGGGATGGGCCATTTTAGCACGTTCTTTAGCATGAAACAGCACAGCACTGGTGAAAATGAACTCTTGATATGCTGCAATGCAGATAGCACTTTTCATCATTCTGATAGATATGGAGGGAAAATGACGACTCTCGCTCAGTTCCTTCTCTCAGGTTTCTGCTCCCTACAGCCATAAGTACCATTAAACACAATCTCTTTTGCTCTTTTGTCTATCTCGCTCTTTCTCCCTTTTTTTTTCTGCTTGACAGTTTCATATGCTCTAAAATTCATGACCTCATCAGAATGTCGAAATTGATTTAACCTGCACTCTCCCAAAACTGCACACTTTATTCTGTAGGGAGTCTCTCTATGTGCTAGATTTAGATTTTGCATTTTTTTATTTTATTTTTTTACACAAGACTGTCAGCTTTAAACCAAGCCACAGTTAGAAAATGCAATAATCTTTTAATGTTGTGTTGCAAGAACAAAAAGAGAATGTCGTTATGATATATTCTAGACTGAAATGATTTGCGATCTTATTGACATTGCATCAATAATAATAATTTTAAAATGGAAAAATTAATTAGGCGGTGATTTGTAAAAGCCTATAAGTAATTAGTAATAGTCATTATTCTGTTTGTTGTTGTCATGTGAAGTAATAAATAGCTAATGTTGGCAATAAACACTTGAAAAGCTTATTCTACAGTACAGTACACTACAGTACATGCAGCAGGAACTTTATATATTATGAAATGACTCTGCATATACAACAATACACACTGAAAACATTTAAGTAAGGAATAAAACACAAGTAGTTATTGGCATGTTATAGAAAAATGAATCATACCTGTGGTTATTAATGAATAATGACATTATATCCATTTTAACCAATTATTATTACTGTAAACAGTAAACAGTAGTTGCCTCACGAACTTCAACTTTTAATACAATAAAAACAACGCAGCTTCTCACACTGCAGCGAAACCGCAAAGCATAAACTCCTTTGTCCTGAAGAAAAGTGTGCTCTCTGTGACTTTACCTGTGGCATGGTTGTTGGTGGCAGATGGGCTGGTCTCGAGAGTTTAAACAGAATGGTGTGAAAAACTAAAAAAAATTGAGTGAGTGACATTTCTGTGGATGGAAACGCCTTGTTGATGAGAGAAGTCAGAGGAAAATGGTCAGATTGGTTCGAGCTGCCAGGAAGTGATATATAGTCATTACAGTTACATTTATATAGCATTTTTCTAGAGACTCAAAGTGCTTTACATAGTATGTTGGGGTGGGGGGGGGTCTCCTCAACCACCACTAGTCTGTAGTACCCACCTGGATGATGTGACGGCAGCCATAGTGCGCCAGAACGCCCACCACACACCAGCTATTAGTGGAGAGGAGAGAGTGATGTAGCCCATTCAGAGATGGGGATTATTAGAGGGCCGTGATTGAGAAGGGCCAATGGGGGAATTGTGGCAGGACACCGGGGGTATACCCCCACTCTTTACGAGAAGTGTCCTGGGATTTTTAATGACCATATGATCATATGATAGTAACTCATATGATCATTCTTTACAACTGTAGTGAGCAGAAAAGCATCTCAGCATGCACAGCACATCAAAACATAATATGTATGACCAACAAGAGCAGAAGTCCACATCAGGTTCCACTCCTGTCCCCCAAGAACAGACTTTGTTTCATAAATGTAAGCTGTCACTATGGTGCATTATAACATTTTCTTCACTGTCTACAGTGTTCTTATGAACAGATATAACGCATAATATAATGTGATCTGATATTAAGTCATAAAGTAATGTTTATATAAATTGTGAACTTTTATACAGGTTTCTGTGCTATTACGTATGCTATAGCATGTTATAGCTGCATTTATAATCTCTTATGAAGCTAGAATGCACAGGAAACATTACAGACTGTGTGTTAATCAGGAATAGTTTCAGAAATACCGCATACATTACTTAAAATGGTAGCATTGTGGAAGAAAATCTTCTAAAATGTATAACAAATGTGTAACTGAAAGGAAAGAATTCTGTATTATTGGCACACTTTCTGACTGCTAGCTTAAGAACCACTCTGTAATACACAAATAATTGTATGTAGGTTACATCCCAGGAAAAATCCTATAATTATATGACTTGTCCTACTTCCCACCATCCAAAAATAAACCTGTTTAATGAACAGATGATGCATTTTAAAAGCAGGTGTCAGAATCACACACGCGTCCTACAGACGCATCCTAAAATCTATCGATAAACGGATTTCTGGAGATTTCCGTGCACTTTTTCCTTTCTGGGATTGGGGAAATTAACTCATGGCACCAAAGAATCTAAGCTCTCTTCTGTTTGCCGTGGAGCAATTTTAAGCTTCCGTCCTTCACACAGCCGTATCTAAAGCTCTGTGGCAGCTGTAGGGCTTCTATAACACATTAACTCACAGTAATAGTAGTTATCAGAGACAGCCTTTTCAAGTTACAAACACAACAAGCCACATCCATCTCACTTACTCTCAGCATTTTCACTCCAGTTACCTTTGATGGTGCTTTTGCATGAGATTTTATCCTTAATTGCCAGTTCAGAGAGAGAAAGTATGTCTGATATTAAATAGACTATAATAGTGAACTCAAATAAGACATATTGTTTTCTCGCTTTCTGATTGGTTGAGAGACTCATGTGAGTGTGTTGCAGCATTATTTAATAAGGAATGTTCAAGTCACAGATACTCTAGAACCCTGGTTCTCAAAGTGGGGCCTAGGGACCACCAAGGGGGAGCCATAGCCAGGTCAATTGAATTTGTTTGTTTGTTTGTATATCTTGTAGTACTCCATTAACTATGCACATCAGTCATGGTGGAAATCACAACCCACTGATATCAAAGTTATTATGCCTAGAAATACTGTCAGCTAGAAGCTAATGGTGATTTTAATTAAAATGGCCATTATTATAGGAGGTTCATGGAAAAAATAAATCTGTCTCGAATAGAGAGCCAGATATTATTGTACATATTTAGATAGCATGCCTGTTTTGTTTTTATTTATATAGTTTGTAAAATAAATCTGTACTGAGAGGGTCGGAAAAAATTGTTTAGTTGTTTTTTGTTTTTTTTATTTCATTTGTTTTTTGCTCGTTAGCCTCTTTTTTGTTTGTTTTCCAAAGGAACTTTGGGCACAAGGTGGGGGACACCCTGTTCCCTTTGCAGTGCAAAATCATACACCTATTCATACACTACAGATAATTTTGCGATGCCAATCTGCCTAAAAGGCATGTCTTTGCACTGTAGAGAAAACTGGAGTACCCGGAGGAAACCCCCGAAGCACGGGGAGAACATGCAAACTACGTGCACACAGGGCAGAGGCGGGATTCAAACCCCCAGCCCTGGAGGTGCGAGGCTAACCTGCTAACCACTAATCCGCCATGCTCCCTTCGCCTGAGTGTAATTACAGTGCAAATCTAAAATAGCTAAAATAATCCAATTAAAAAAAAACATGTATTTTACATGCATTTATATTTAAGCCTTCCAAGTAGGGCTGGGCGATTATAACCATATAATATCGTTATCATGCTAAATTATGTCACACTGCGCTTTTCTGAGATATTGTGATAGTTCTTCTTCTTTTTTCTTTAAAGGTTTTGGAAAAAAAATACCTGACAAGATCTTTAAAAAAATTTCACCTTTTCAGTGTTTCTTATTTTTTCGCAATAATAATAATGTTCATTTGTTCAATGTTCAATATTTATTGTTGATTAAAAAACAATAATTGTATACATTTGTCTGATAATAATAAACAAATGTATCTTATATTTTTTTTTATGGAATACTACTGAACAGTTGATGCACTGGAACATCTACTGTATGAAGTTAGTTATCACTTACATTATAGCAGCGATAAAGAATTGTACCCTCACTAGCCTGTATATATTATTTTCTTGACGTTAATAACACAAAGCAAATCACCTTGTCATGTTACCAAGAACCCACAAAGCATAAAGCAATGTCCTGAAGAAGATGGAAAACTGTCACACTGGAGACTCCTTCCATAAAAGTGAAAAAAAACAAACAAACAAAAAAAAAAACATTTAAACTTTTCTATATGGAGACATTTTTCTTTGTTATCTACAGTAGAAAGGATTTTGTATTCTGTATTGTTTCGAGCAATAAACACATTAGAAAAGTTCAAAACTATGCTTGATTGGTGTAAAATGCAAGATTTCATCCCCTTTACTTTTAACTCAACATCATTTTTCTGTACTTTTCCACCTCTCACAGAAACTAACATTCACCCAATCATAAAATAGTGGTGTAACCTGACTGATTCAGCCGTTATGAAAACAGTCGAGCTGACGACGCGAGCAGATCCCAGCCTTCAAAAACACCCATCCCCTGAGACTGTAGCTAACATGCGGGAGGAGCTCAAGTTCACGAGTAACAAAGCGCATGGAGGCAGGCCACCTGCTGCGTGCTGAACAATGATGGCCGCCGCGTCTTCAGGTCACAAAGACCACACGCGAAAAGGTTTGGCAGGACCGGTGCTGCAACATGAGGCCCACAGCTCAACAAAGCAAAGTCTTTCCTATGATGAATAATGCAGGATCACTCAAAATAGTGTGCATGAAGTAATAGAGTGAGCTTCTGTCTGCTCATGCGACTGATACGTAAATGAATAAGGAGTTGGAGAAAGGATCCTCAACAGAGTGAGATGTTAGGCTACATTAATGTAAACAACACCGACAATATCACAATGCCCTTTTTTAAACACTGTGCTTTCAGAATGTTCCAGAAGTAAGGCCAGGTTCTACAGACAAAAATGTGGATTTTGCTTTGAATTTTCAATTTTCAGATTTCTGGATATGTTCCATTGTAAAACTTGCAGCTTTCCACAATATGCAAATAGAATCCTGATTTTTCACTTTTTTCATGTAGAAGTTCAAGATCAAGCATTTTTTATACAGTGGCAAGAAAAAGTATGTGAACCTTTTGGAATTTCATGGTTTTCTGAATAAATTTGTCATAAAATGTGAT
>JANDJT010000164.1:3674651-3705870 GCA_024331685.1 Stegophilus panzeri
TTTGTGAATTTTTTTAACAAAAGATCAAAATGTTAAACAATAAAGACAATTTTTCACAGCCTTCTTTGCTCATATTTTCCAAGGGTGGCAATATTAGTGGAGGGCACTGTAAATAAACCAATCTTCAATTAAAAAAAAAAAATGCTAAAGTGTCCATTGGAGTCTGGCTCAAATCATATACATATTGTTTAAAAAGTTTGTAAAGGTGCTAATAGTCTAGAGAGCTGGTTTGTGAGAGCTATGCATGATAGGGTTAAACAATGTAAGAGAGATAACCTTTATTTACTAGCAAAAAGAATGAAAGATGAGACAAAAAGCTTTCTAGGTATCTTCAGAGAGAAAATTGCCTCTGGTTGCTATGGCACCTAAGCAGAAGCAATCAGGCATGAATTATTCCACAATGTTGAAATGTGAGTCAGGCCATGTCCTGCATATTAATGTATAATACAAGCAATAACAACCCTTAAAGTAGGTATGGTTGCATGAGTACATCATTTCTCAGACTAATCCTACATATTCATTTTTATGCACAATTGCAGTTCCAGGAATAATGTCTTTTTTTTTTTTTTTAACCTCCTCGATAATTTTTTCCCCTCTTCTCCCTCCTTCAAAATGTTCCTCCCTCCCTCCCTCCCTCCTCCAAGGCCGAAGCGTTCGCTCTCTTGTTGGCAAGGACATGAGAAAGCAGCTGGGTCTTTGTGTTTGGAGTGTCTACAGGTAATCAACAGTGCATCCTCTTACCCACAGCCCTTCAGCTCAGCCAAATGATTGAATGCATTAGCACTGAATGGCAAACCGTTGCTTATGCCTTTCGCACAAACAAGCCCATTCGCGCCATTATCTCTCTCCATTGCGACCTCACAGATATTGCTGTCCAAATCTGCAAAAATATACATTTGTGTCGAAAGGCTTATCAAAAGAAAATGAGGACATTACTCGAATATTTTGGAGTCGTGGTATATTTGATGGCATCCCAGTGAGATCCATTTCCCAGTAAAAGCAGAAGGATATTTGGGTTTCATTAGGTGTAAAATTGGACTAGTGGTTGCCTTCTAGATTTAAGACCCCCCAAATGGAAAATGGTTTCCTTTAACCTTGATATAGACAGGATCTCACTTACACTCATGTATGCCCCCAATATGCAGGTATCAAGTCCATCACAAACAAGACATAGAAGGTGGCCAACTTTATATTCTGCAAAGAAATCTGACTTCTTTTAAAGTAACACCAAATATACAGAATCGCACATTATATAGATAACACAAGTACTGATGGTTTGCTCGCTTCTGATCGAGGTTATGTCTTTAGTCTTTCCTGGAACAAACTTCCAGTATGATAGAAAAGACACCTGAAAATTAGCTTTAAATGGAAAAATCCACCCTGAAAGACGTACACACTTCTTTCATCTATCTATTTTCATTTTGTTTAAGGGTCTCGTACAAAATGCCAATTGACTACCTGCTGATGATGGTTGATATATCAGCAAAAACAAATTAGCAGCAGAATCGCTAACACACAAGGAAACATCGTATGTCTCAAGCAAAGACTCTGTAACCTCAGATTTAAGTTCTTGTTTGAAAGAATTTGAACAACATGTGGTCTTTTTTGTTGTAGGCCACTTGGTTCAAGGTCTGATATTTAGTTTTGATACTGAGATATCTTTCTGCTCACCAATGGGTTCTTGGACTTTCAAGCACAACAGTCTCTAGAGTTTACATAGAATGATGCGAAAACAACAACAACAACAACAACATTAACAACAACAACAACAACAATATTTATAAGAGTGGTTATTTATAACCACCCTTTACGACCATGGTGATTATAACCAGTCTTGCCTTTCTCCTCTGACATCTCAATAACAAGGCATTTCTGCCTGCAGACTGGATGTTGTGGGCTTATTGTTGTTATTATTGTTGTTGTTGTTGTTTTGTTTTCGCATCATTCTATGTAAACTCTAGAGACTGTTGTGCCTGAAAGTCCCAGAACTACTCAAAGTAACCCATCTGGCACCAACCACCCTGTGCTGGGGTACAAATGAGTCCATGTAACCATCTTCTAAAAAGCAGTAACATTTTTATGTCAATGTTACTACCAAGAGCCAAGTTCAGGAGCCATCATGGAGTTAACCAATTAATTTCCAGTTTCCAGTTAACCAATTAACCTCACTTAACAATTTATATCACATGACCATAATGTGACTGACATTCCAATACTAAATCCGTTGTCATAAAATTCTAATGTATGGTCTAATGTATGGTCTCTAATGTATCTCCTGTCAACAGTAATCTGTCACTCGACTCAGATGTTATGTAAACCTAACCTCTGTTCTTGACTGATGAGTGAAACCCTTCTATTGTAGCTCATCTGCCCTATGGTTTGGCATGTTATGCATTCCGAGATGCTTTTCTACTCACCACGGTTGTACAGAGTGGTTATTTGATTTAACGTAGCCTTCCTCTGAGCTCGAACTAGTCTGTCCATTCTCCCCAGTCTTTATTACAGCTAATGCCTATTGTTTCAATACTTTATAAATGCTTATGACAGGTGTCATGAAGAGCTTATGTAGGTTTTATGTAGCCCTATGTACACTAAGAAAGTGTTACCAGTGACTTAGTATATCGATAACTGGAATATCTATTTACCTGTATAGATAGCAGTAAAACTGAGTTTTGAAGTTAATTCAATTAATTGTCTAGTGCCGTTAAAAAGAAATGGACTTCAAAATGCAGTACATAAACTAATCTCACTAAACCCGATTAATCTGGGGTTGTCTGACTCCAACCTTAGAGGGCAAATCCACTAATTAAGTGGGCTTGAAAATGTTTACTGGGAAATAGTTTGTTTGCTGGGAAATAGTTTACCTCTGTGGAAGTTGACAACGGAAAGAAGTTGAAATTGACAAAAATGGTAAATAAATGCACATTTAAAATAGGAGTTACACTCAAACAATGACATTGTGCCTGTCTGAACACTGTCTTCATGTTCCAGATATAAGGTGTTCACTATGGAATCAGGGAGCACTTTTCTTTTATTGGTTGGTTTATTGTCCACACATGAATGTGACACTGTAATCCATTATATTTTATGTTGTAGACTGGGGGGAAAAAATGATTCTACTTGCAACCACTTCCTTCTCTCTTAAAGAGGAAGATACCAAGGCGGTGCTGCGAGAAATACAATGACTGTCCTATATGCTGTTCTCGGTTTCTAGTTTTTTTTCAACAAATATAGAAAACAAATATTCAAGGATCCAAATATGAAAAAAAAGTGTCTACAGAATAAACCTGGAAGTATAAATCAGCTATTCTACAGGTGGTTCTCTGGTTATGATGTGTACTAGATTACTATTTTCATAACAGTTATGATGGGATGATTAAACTATTGGGCGCATGGTGGCTTAGTGGTTAGCATGTTCCCGTCACGCCTCCAGGGTTGGGGGTTCGGTTCCTGCCATGGCCCTGTGTGTGTGGAGTTTGCATGTTCTCCCCATGCTGCTGGGGTTTCTTCCAGGTATTCCGGTTTCCTCCCCCAGTCCAAAGACATGCATGGTAGGCTGATTGGCATTTCCAAAGTGTCCGTAGTGTATGAATGTGTATGTGAGTGTGCCTTGTGATGGACTGGCACCCTGTCCAGTGTGTACCCCGCCTTGTGCCGCATGCTCCCTGGGATAGGCTCCAGGTTCCCCCGTGACCCAGTAGGATAAGCGTTATAGAAAATGGATGGATGATTAAAATATTCTTAAATTGCAGCACCTGGAAAATCCTGCTAATTTTTCAAACTGCCACATTGTCCTCCTTTTCGTTATTTTTAATAAGCGCATAATGATCCATTTTAGCAGCACATCAAGAACTAACAATGAGGTCTAATCTATGCATTAATTGCTGATATACATCCTGGTCATTCAAGATGGTTCATTAAGTCACAAGCAATAACAAACAAAGGAGAAATACAAGAGCCTTTTGTAACATTTATTGTTGTAAAGCCAAAAATTGTTTGCATTTTCATTTCCAAAACCAAACACGAATAAACACGGCACACACAGACGAATGGCAATGAGCCAGAAACCAAGGCCCATCTGACCCCATCTCCGTCTGTGAGCTAATGGCAGCTGAAGTAAAAAAGGCCCAGAGCAAAAATATAGGACAGGCACGCTTGACTCATCCATGGGGTTTTTTTTTTTCCTTCATGGACAGTGGACCTTTATTGGCACACTCTTGGTTATAGTCTTCTGTCAGCACCTCTTAAAATCACCAGTTCATAAACAAACATTTACGTCAGATGTTGTACCACTGCACAGTCTGCACAAATTTACTAAACATGGCTGGAGCCCAAGACTGCTTAGTCATTTATGTATTCAGAGTGGGCGACTTAAGTTTAAAAGTTATGTCAATATTTACAAGGGGAAATTTAGTCCTATTCAGAGTCGGTCCAAATTCACTTCAATCCAAAATATTTATGTGTGGAAAGTTACTTGTATTCAGAGTCAGGTTACGTAGCTGCTTCAGAAGATCGATCCATCCATCCATCCATTATGCATTATATGCTGCTTATCCCACACAGGGTCATGGGGGAGTCTGGAGCCTATCCCAGGGAACTCGGGGCACAAGGCTGGGGGACACCCTGGACGGGCTGCCTAACCATCGCAGGGCACAATCACATACCCGGATTTTAGAAAAAGCATCTAAGATATTATTTTTTTCCAATAGTGTCTAAGACCAATGCTTTTAATCCTAAGCACATGCCTTTAAGCCGGAAAAAATGATCAGAGGATGGAAAATGCGGACCGAAGAAGCAGATTGTGTTTTTTTCTTTCTTTGCTGTCAAATGTAATACAAAGTAACATAAAGGACAGATGCACGTTATAAATAAAAGAAACATCTCCATGGTATAAAATATAAGCTGACAAAGCATTTATATGTTGCAATTACATCTCACTCACATTAATTGATAGGGTAATATTTATGTATATAATATTTGCCTAGTTTATAGTCACTCGCAAATACTTGTCCTCACCTTCCTTTTACTAGTAATGACTAGTAAGGTCAGTAACACAAAGAATAATCATGTAACATTGCTAGCTATCATTATTGTAGCTACTTATGTTGTTGCTAACTTAACTTATGTGGTTTAAATTGCTCTCCGCTTTCCTCCTGTTGCTCTTCTCGCTGGCACAGTTCTTCTTATGTATATTCTGGCTCGAACATGTATGGTTGGATGTCACTGTGCAACAGTAACTTGACTCATTTGAATCCATTAAGTCATGTCTGTCACTTGAGTAGTCCATTCGCTACATTTACTTATAGACTAAGTAACAGCTTACTAGCACTAGCTCAAGCACAAACACTACCACTGGCTTCCCTGAACATTAGCCCAATGAACACTGCTCCAATTCCCCATCCTTCTCAGATATCCACCCCTAACCAGAGCAGTCTTTCAAATTTCATGTGCACGTCCAAGATACCTAATAAGGAGGGGGTTTCTTTAGTATTCAGCCCAGGAAATACTGTATAGGAATACTGTAGATCCTGCTGCGTCAACACTATAAAACTCGAGTATGACCGTATCACTGGTTATTTGTTGTCGTTGGGGTTTTTTTGGCCTGAGTGTTAATCTCTGTAGTTATGTCTGAAGTCTAATGTCCACAACTTTAGTTTTAACTTCTCACTACGCATCCATAACTCAACTCTGAATACAGCCTGTTTTGTCCCCAGTTCAGGATTAAATATTACAAAAATGTACAGATATTTGTGGCCTGATATTTCATCCTCCAACCCTGCTTCCTTATGCAAAAGCAGTGCCACAATACACTTCAGTCATACTATTGTGTAGCTTAACCCAGATATTGCATGCTGAAGAATCAGACAATGAAGCTTATGAACTAACTAGAGCGTAAGATGAGCAATTATAGCTTAATGACCAATCCAAGTTCACTCACCATCCATCAGCACGCACTGTCTCCATAGCTGAGCCTCTCAAACGTAGTGAGGAAGATCTATGGTTTAATATTAGTTATAAATATTAGTTATAAAGGCAACTCCATAATTATTGGCATCCTTACAGAGAATGGGGAAAAATTTCAATCAAAAAAATGAGAAAAACTGCTTAACTTTCCTGTAACAAAGATCATACTCAGACTTTTTAAGTTCTCTAAACAACAAAAAAAAATTGTAATCTTAAAAAAATTAGAATTGCTTTCAGAGTCTCTGTGAAAGTCTCTAGCTAGCGGCACTAGCTAATCCACACTATCTATGAGTTCATGCTACATCACAGAGCAGTGAAACACACTCAGACCCGAGGAACACACAATCTGCCCTCTTCCACATACATGAGCTCACAGACAGCCACGATTGCCTTGTGCCGATTGACCGGGAGAGCGTATAACCCTCCCACCCAGAGGATGCAGCCAATTTAGCTCTCTTAGCTCCCGGCCATGGATGGCTGTAGCATTATCAAGATTTGAACTCACAATCTCTCTATGAACTTTTTTTGTGCTACTTGAGAGCTGACTTTGATTGATTTTGACAAAATATGAAGTTGTGCACATATAAAATCTTAAACAGAAACGAAACAGGTAACGGTTGACCTGTACAAGTCAGGTGTTACTGTATATACTGTATAAAATTTCATAAACATCTAACAAATTCAGGACCAGTCAGATAGTCTCACATTCTGGAACTTCTTTGAGTTGTGCATGTCCTGTAAATCATCTGATAGATGGTGGTGAAATCTCTCACTTCTTGATGCCCATTAGTTAGACAATGCAGTTATGTTTACTGGTACCTCTCCATAGCAGAGTACGCTATTAAAAAAAAAAAAAAAAAAAAAAGTGGAATTTACAAATTACTTGAAATTAATACATTCATTTTTAAGAGCCTCATCAGACTTTGATTTGCATGTAATTGCAAGCGACTGTTAAAATGTTAAAAGGTATTTGATCATCTCTGTCGAATGAACAAATAGATGACTCGGCACTTTATAATGGAAATAATGGCCAGTCCAAATATGGTCTAATTGAAGGTTAAGTCAAGAGAGAGATGAACCCTGGATACTATTTGCTCATGTGGAAACTCAAATTCAAGTCTGCAACACAATAGAAAAACATCAGAAACAAAGTCGATGTTCAATATATCATTTGGTCTTAAAGCAAGACGATGAGGTGTCAAAACAAATTGCCTTTCAGAAGTTGAGAGCTGCGGGATTTTAAACAATGCTTTGACATAAATATAGCTTTCAGTTCAGGCTCTGGGGTGAAATGGTGCAGCAGGAGAGTGACAGCTTACATCTTAGGCAGAAAAAAAAAATCTGCAAGATTCTGCAACAAAGTCAACATTCCAGTTTTGCCAGAAGTGTAGAAATCCAAAAGACGCCATTTATAACCACAACGAGTAGATCGATATTCTGCATGAAGTGTTTGTAGTCGAGGGCTGCTTCTCTCCCACTATTTCTCTGTGAAATACAGCAAATAAGAGGTCTATTTATTCACTTATTTGTCTGTCAGTTCGTAGTAACTTGCAGCAGTATTATTTTTTATTTTCCAATAAATTACTATCACTATGAATTTATGTCAAAGATTAGTTAAGAAGTTGAAATGCCATGCTGCTAGACCTTAAAGTGAAATTATTAATTAAGAATCAATTAATCCCAACATGCCCTCAGTTACAAATGATTTCCATTTTATTTTCCTTCTTTGTGTTCTTTGTGAGCAAGTAAGACAGAACCTGAGGCAAAGAGAAAGCAAGAGACAATACCAATAGACATAATGTCAATGTCTCAATTACATAAACCACATAGCAGATGTTTTTTTTTTTCTTGTTCCTTGCTAGTTGTCTGCTTAATCAATGGCAAACCAATCACAAAGCCAAGAATAAAGGCTTGTGTATAAGTAAAGACGGCATCCAGATGTCATGCTAAAAAAAACAAAAAAGCAGTTGATTTACAGTATAGCGTATTTCATTTTGAATCCCAAAGTGGAAAAGCCTGAATAAAGTATTCATTCATTCATTCATTCATTCATTCATTCATTCATTCTAAAGCACATTAATGAAATACTCTGATATTAATAAGAAAATAAATATACTAATATATTAATATGGCCAGTAACTATTAATAGTGCCAGTTTCAATAGCACAATCTTGACTTGTGCTTTTAGATTGCACTTTAAGATTTCTAGTACAAGATTTGAAACTGTACTAAATACTACTCCAGATGTTAAGGGTTATAAATCAGCGCTGAAAGTGGTCTTAGGGATTTAAAGTAGGCCCGAGCAAAATGAACAGAATGGGTTATACTGCCTTAAGAAATCAGCACAATATGCATGAGCTAAACCATTCAGAGATTTAAAAATCATAAGCAAGAATTTCTAGTGAGTGCAAAACTTAACAGGCAGTCTGTGTTTAATTAATAGAACTGGCATAATATACAGATGAGTCTTTTACTAATATTGTGTAGGTCCTCCTCTCCTTGTGCTGCCAAAACAGCTCTGACCCATTGAAGCATGGACTCCACAAGACCTCTGAAGGTGTGCTGTGGTTTCTGGCACCAATGCGTTAGCAGCAGATCCTTTAAGTCCTGTAAGTTGAGAGGTGGGACCTTCATGGATTGGACTTGTTTGTTCAGCACATCCCACAGGTGCTCGATCGGACTGAGATCTGGGGAATTTGGAGGCCAAGTCAACACCTTGAGCTCTTTGTCATGTTCCTCACACCGTTCCTGAACAGTTTTTGCAGTGTGGCAGGACGCATTATCCTGCTGAAAGAGGCCACTGCCGACAGGGAATACCGTTGCCATGAAAGGGTGTACTTGGTCTGCAACAATGTTTAAGTGAGTGGTCTGTGTCAAAGTAACATCCATATGAATGCCAGGACCCAAGGTTTCCCAGGAGAACATTGTCCAGAGCATCACATTGCCACCATCCGCTTGCCTTCTTCCCATAGTGCATACTGGTGCTATCACTTCCCCAGGTAAACGATGCACATGCACAAGCCCTCCACATGATGTAAAAGAAAACATGATATATCCTACCAGACCACCTTCTTCTATTACTTCATGGTCCAGTTTTGATGCACACGTGCCCATTGTATGTATTGTATTTCATGGTGGGGTTACTGCTGTGTGTCCAGGTGTTTGGTTGTAACTGTTATTTCTAATGATCTACCAAATTTTGGTTGGTGGGAAAACAAGCAATAAAATTATGCTGGTCAGTTTGTTTTTCACATCCCACTTATTCCATCCCAATAACAATTTTAGGCCAAATGTGTAATTTTTTGATTGGCATTTTGCATTTACATTTACAAAAGCCACACAACACAGTATCTGTCTAAAATGAAGAAGGAGTGTATAAATGGACATAGAATGAACCCCCAAAAAGACGTGAAAAAGAAAGAAATGACCTGTCTCAGCATCACGTCAAGGCAGAAATCTGCAAGCAGTTCAATTTCAGAACGTCATGTGCAAGATAAAAAATAGCACTGCTGCAATGTCAAATAAAAGGTAGAGCTGGAAGAAACATTAGGGTGAGTATAATAAAAAAATGACCTTAAATTATGTGTTGGGGAATTGAGGTGTCCCATTTTGGAATGTTAGAAAGTGGCAACCCTGTATAATGGTTAGCCAAATAATTGTATCATCAGTCCAAGTTGATGGATATAAAGTGAAAACTGTAAGGGGCCCAGAAATGAACCTTGATGGATACCATAGAGTATTTCAATCATTTAGGATCTAAATCTCTAAAACCTCCACTTATGTTAGCAAATTGTTAAGGTATCCATAATCCAGGTCTAGCACTGATTCTGCCAAACTGGGAAACATCATGTTTGCTATTTCTTCATACATAAAAAAGAAAAAACAATACCTCTTGAGTGAAAACTTTAGATCTTGGCCAAAAAAAAAAAAAGTGGAAATTGGACATTAATTTTAGACATTTTTGAGGCAGACAAGATCTTACTTGGAATCAGATCCTCCTGTGCTGTTGGGCACATCAGGTGACGAGGTCTCTCCATCGCTCCCGGTCCACTGCCAGTGCTTCAGCTTCGTCCCAGGATACGCCGGCAAGCTTGAGAACATTGATGAAGGTTCGGGGTCGGCTCCGGCCATGCCTGGCCCCCGGCGGGCACCAGTGCATTGCCACTCAGGGAATGCGATATCAGTGCATTCATAGAATGAGTTGTCGCTGTGTGATTATGACGCGAAGGCTGCTAGAATTTCGCCGGCGCAAGTCTTCTTCATTGGTGATGCAGTCAACATACCGGATCTTGAGAATCCATCAAAAGACATTGCTGGTCGAACACATTTATCCTCCGGATGGTGTTCGCTATTAACTTCCACATTTTGTATGCGTATATTGTGGTCAAGACAACAATTTGATCTTGAGGGAGATCAAAGCTATCATCCAGATGTGCTGGAGGTGACGGAATACGGCGGCAGCTTTCCCAATCTGGCATCGGCCATCGGCCTCAGCGTCACCACCGTGACAAACGATGCTCTCTAAATAGGTGAAATTTTCCATCATCTCCAGTCATGTTGCGCAGACAGTAATATTGGCTGGCATGCCTGCGGGTCCGGTCTTCATGATCTTACTGGCTTCTCAGCTGAGCTTTTCGGTTGCGTCTTGGAGCTGGGTTTCATCTTCGGCGAGCAGGGCCACGTCATCAGTAAAATCCAGGTCTGTCAAGCGGTCCTGGTCTGCCTCCTCCAACGTATGCTGTTGCCTTCTTCATGATGAAGTCAAGGGCAATGAGAAAGAGGCTCGGTGAAAGGACACAGCCCTGGCGGATGGCGGTAGTGATCTTGAAAAAAGCTGTGTGCCCTGTGTCCGTCCTTACGCAGTATGAGGAGTTTAGATACAGGTTCTTAAAGATGGTGATGAAGGCTTCTGGAATGGATTGTTTGATGACATTTCATAGGGCAAAGATCTGCTCGCAGCAGGAGTGGCCACTACGGAAACCCGCCTACTCTTCTGGCAGCCATCGGTCAATAGCGCAGTGCAAATGACGTAAGAGAACAGCGCAGAAAGCCTTCCCTGGAACTGAGAGGATCGTGATACCTTGCCAATCTGTGCAGTCGGTGACTTTCTTGGGGAGTTTCTTTGCCTTTCTTGGGGAGCCAGACAATGACGCATTTTCTCCAATCCTCAGGGACTTCCCCCTGGTGCCAGCAGATGTTGAATAACCAGGTCAGCTGCACAGCCAAGGGCTGACCACCCGCTTTCAGGAGCTGTGGATTGATCTCATTGAGTCCAGCCGCCTTATTGTTCTGGGAGCCCTTTGACGGCCATCTTCATCTCTTCGGTCAAAATGTCGCCCATGTTGACATCTAGGTCGATATGTGTCTCTCTACGGTGAAATCGTACGTGGCGGTTGGTTGAGAACATCTTGAAAATGTTCCATCCACCGTTCGTCCTGTTCAGCTGTGGTCAGCAGGAGCTTTCAATGTTTGTCTTTAATTGGGATGTTCGAATAGCTCCGCGATCCCATGAGCCCGTTGACAATTCGGTAGAGCTTTCGCTGGGGTCCGCCAGGTCCTGGGCCTCCACCACCTTTTTTAGGAGCCTGTCTTGTCTTGACGACATGATCATTTGACTCAGTGGTCGAGGTCGACATATAGTGTGGTCGCTAGGACGCGTTCATTCCCAGCATCAGCCTAGTCCCTCCGCCGTTTTGCTCTTCATCTTTCATCGATCATTTGCCACATCCTGTCTTGGATCTATCGTTCTTTAATCTTTCCCCATCGGTGCCCAATCTTCTTGTCCACGCAGCTCCGGATGATGGTCTTCATCGCCATCCAACTGTCTTCGATGTCGGGTATTTTGGCAGGGATCTCAAACTGATTTTGTAGGTCAAGTGCAAACCCGTCAGCGGCATCTTGGTCTTTAAGCTTCTCTATGGAATACAGACACTTGATAACAACTCGTCTTTGGCATTTGAGTTTGAGCTTGAGATTCGCCACTGCCGATCCATCGTACTTCGCTAATTTCCAGTGCATCGAGACGATAACTGTCGAATTACCGGAGGACTTGGACAAGGTGGCCAGCACGGTAAAGCGTGCAAACATTCCAGGTGCCAAGTCGAGTAAATGTTTTTGCCGAGAAAATTGCATCTTTCTTCAGGCATTGGACCCCATCGCTTGTTTGCTCCGACGCCGTCATCTGACAAGAACCCGATTCTCTCACATGGTTAATAGTAGCTGAGGAGATATTCATTGTTTCTTTAGCAGTATAAGTTTTTACGGGGACGGGTCGCTAGCCTGACGCCCAACCCTTCTCCCTTCTCATCCAGGCTTTGGTCCAGCACCGGCGAAGCTCAGCGAAGATCTAATTAGATGTAATTAGTAATTTAGATGGTAATGATTCAAGTACACATGTGGTTGGTCTCTAGGACAGAAAGTCCTCAATGAGGTTCCTTAAAAAGTCCTTTTTTTTGAGGTTCAAACACTGCACTAAAATATAATTCAAGCTTTAGTTAAAGAAAGTGTTTAAACCTTTAATGGCAGGGGTCATTAACTGGCTGAATATGGTCTGGATGCAGACCCAGCAAAGTGTGTCAGCAGATCAGACTGAGTACATGAAAAAAGAAAACACTGCAGCAGAGATGATAAACATACATCAAAAACTGGCTGTAGACTCTTCTAGTTTTCTGAACATGAACAAGTGTGGCTTCTGTAGCAGATTCTCTGTTACAGTTTTTCCAATCACATGCATTTATGACAATTTTTTTGAGATGAAGGTAGCTCATTGGACCAGAAACTACCTACAGAGATATAATTTCAGAAAGGAAAGTGTTTTCACAGACTTTATTAAATAGATTTTTTTTTTAAATTATTATTTATTTTCCTTCTCTGGTCTGGTTAAACATTTAGTTTCCATAATCGATTTTTAAAGATGAATGATCAGAAAAGGATATGTTCAAATTCAATACAGATGTCTTTTCAGAGTCCATGGCACATGTCAAAATTGTTAATGCCAGTGAAACACCAGTGCAAAACAAAGCATAACCACTACCAATTCTCTTATTTATAGCCCTAAATGAACTGTTAAAGCATTAAAAAAAATAAGATTAAAAAAATTGCTATTCAGTCATGTTGGTTGTTTATCCTTTGTAAGCAAGGGATTTTATCTAGCTAGACCTTTATAACTTTTAGTCGAATACTTCTGTATGGTGTCCATTTTCATACTGAGCAAATATGAGTAATTGTTGCTACTAACGTCTCGAGAAAGCTGAGAATTATAAATACCTCAAGGCTTTTTTTTAATTGATATGTTGTATTAAATAAGAGCCTAATTTTCTTCTTACATGCCTCTATGAAGTTGAAAAATAAGCTTGTGCCAATGTGGATCCCTCGAATGTAAAGTAGCCTGTGGGTCTCTCAAATCCACACAACAAACAAAAATGAAGAAAAGAACTCATCAATAAAAAAGTGTCTTTGCTTAAAATTAAACAAAATTAAACAAACCCTCCCAAAAAATTTAAATGGTCAAGCAATTTGTTTTTCCTCTTCCTGTTATTGAATCAAAACAAGTTTTAGTCAATTTAACATCACATCTAAACTAATTTAGCACGAAAGCTCATGATAATTAAACAATCTATTCTTCTGGTGGCACAATAAGAAACTCAAGGCTGAATAAAAGCCTCCAGGTGAAGTGATGCAGAGAAAGCTACAGTACCAGCTTTCTCACACAGCACTGAGATCTGTACAGCTCGCCCTGTCATTAAACAACAATGACCTCTTTATAATAAACACACAGGCGCGCCAGCTGAGGCCCTGCTCATGCTTTTAATCGGAGAAGAAAAGTGGAAACAAGTGGAGGTTTTAAGAGAGAGTAAATGGAGTCTTGGATGTGTGTGTGAATCAGATAAGGGAATGGTTTAGAAAATAAAGCAGAGAGAGAGAGAGAGAGAGAGAGAGAGAGAGAGGGTAAAACTATTCCAATACTCTATCACAAGGTCAAAGACAAGTATAAACAGTGGAACTAGACAAAACATTGGTGAATGTGGAAAAAAGAGAGAGAATAACAATCCTTTTTTTTCAGGTTCTATAAGCCAATGGTTTTTAAAATGGGGTCAGTGAAGCTAAGCCAGGTTCTGTGATTTTACTACAGTGGTGGAAATCACAACCATTTTCAAAGTTATCAATTTTATAAATAACGTTGAGTGGAATTTAATGAACATGTAAATAAATATCTGGGTTTTTTTGTTTTTTTTTGTTGAGAAAATAAAATTATTATTAATAATACTAATAATCCATTCATCCATCCATTTTCTGTACAGCTTATCCTATACAGGGTCAATAGGACTCCGGGGAAAAGGCAGGGGACACCCTGGACAGGGTGCCAACCCATCACATTACACAAACACACACACACACTCACCCATTCACACACTGCGGACAATTTAGAGATGTCAATCGGCCTACAACGCATGTCTTTGGACAGGGGGAGGAAACCCCTGAAGCACAGGGAGAACATGCAAGCTCCATGCATACAGCAGAGGTGAGAATCGAACTCCCAACCCTGGAGGTGTGAGGCAAACGTGCTAACCACCAAGCCACCAATAATATTAATATTAATAATTATTCTTATTATTCTTATTATTATTTATTGAAGTCTTTCATGTTAATGAAAACAGTATGTACAAGTGGGTCTTGGTAACATTACTTAGTTAGTTAGTTATAATACAGTTAATAGAGTCCCTATTTATAAAAGTTTTGAGAACCACTGCTATAAGCAAACTGGCTCATCATGCATATTTCAGCTGATTGCAAAAGTTTTCACACCCTTACTTTCGGCAGTTCTTGTGAATTGCTTTTCATTGTTGGCTTTTGTCTCATTAAACACTTTATACCCTTCTTCAGTTTTGTGAAAAATTTCCAAAACTTTTCCGTTATAGGATTTATGATGGCTGTTTTCTTCCAAAGTAAATTGCTTTGGAGTTTTTAAAAAAGTGTTGTTCATTAAACAAGATTTAAAGTAGGGAAAAAAAGTTGACTGTGTTAAGTCATTAGACACCGTAATGAGGCACATTTCAGATAAACTAATTGGAGCCGGAGTTCTTAAACTTTTTGCAGCCAGAAATCAAATAAATCCAAAATGATAAATTTAATTAATGAACATTATCCAACTGCTTTAAAATATCAGGCTAATTATTCAAATATTCTTAATTAATATTATGGCTATTCATTGGAGCCCTAGAGCTTTTTTTTTTTTTTTTTTTTTTTTTTAATCCTGAACATTACACACTGTGAAACCGGATAGTTCATTTAACTCAAAAAAAAATTGATGAAACTAATTACCTCAAAATTTTTAAGTTGATAAATCCATTTCTTTAAGCCAAATACACTTAAATATAACAAGTTTGAGTTAATTTTTTGTTATATTTAAAGTGTATTTGGCTTAAAGAAATTGATTTATCAACTTAAAGATTTTGAGGTAATTAGTTTCCTCAAATCTTTTGAGTTAAATGAACTATCCGGTATACTCTAAGAAATAAAGGTGCCAAACTGTACTTTTCCTTGTCACTGGGATGGAACCTTAAGTACTGTATGTACAGTATCTTATTTGCAAACATCCTTGTTGTCAACCTTTGATTTATCTTTTAGAATAAAACTACTTTATAATTATGTGATGTGCACTACAAAGTGCAATTATGTAGCTTGAAATATTTTTAAATATTTTCCTCCCCCAGTGAAAGACATGCATGGGAGGTTGATTGGCGTGCCAAAGGGTCCGTAGTGTATGAATGGGTGTATGAATGGGTGTGTGAATGTGTGTGTGAATGTGTGTGTGATTGTGCCCTACGATGGATTGCCACCCTATCCAGGGTGTACCTCGCCTCGTGCCCGATGTTTCCTGGGATAGGCTCCAGGTTTCCCCGTGACCCTGAAAAGGTTAAAGCGGTATAGAAGATGGGTGGATGGATGGATGGATGGTTGGATATGTGTAGGAAGAGGACCATGAGGCTTAGACTGGTATGATTTAACATTTTCATATACTATCTGATATAAGCCAGCGTTTGCTTATGGCATACCAATGTATCTTGATGTGAAACAAAAACCCTGATGCATCTTAAAAGCATGGAAAAAATGGTCCACCTCCTTCTAAGGCTTTAAACAAATCCCTAAATTATGTTGGTAGTTAGACATCATAAATCAGATCGTTTCAACTCATGGCACGGGAGAGAGGGGAAAAAAAAAAAAGTCTCCATATGCTCAAGTTTGTTTATAGATTTCTTTCAATTTAAAAAAAGCACTCTGAGTGGCAGGAACTTAAGAAAAGTGCCTGTTAAGTCCATCAGCACTACTGCGAGAGCACTCTAATTGGCATGTGGTTGTGTCGGGAATAACTGGGTTTGATTTGAAGCAGTTGAGAGATGGGAGGAAAGACAGTAACCTTCCTCAAGCTCTACAGGGAATGAGCTATGAAGCACTTGTATTTACTCCCTCCCTGCGTGCACAGATCAACAGATTTCAGTGTTTTATGCATCACGGCAAATGAAAGAGACACATGATTAATGTTCACCCCTTCTTTTTCAAGCACCATCACAAACTCAGCCTCCTTACACGCATCCTCTCAGCATGCCAAAGCAAAAACAAGCTTCCTTAAAAGAAGATATTAAAGTCAAATACGGCAGGGGTTGTACCAAATAAAATGCCTCGTGTGTTGGCACAATATCAGATGATTGTGGGGCTTCATGGAAGAGGAATGTACTCTGCATGAAGCAATTACAAGCAGGCAGTAAAAAGGAAAATAAAAATGATCCATTCAGAAAATCCAAATGTTTCAGGAAAAAAAAAAATCAGTTTGTTTTTTTCTGATTTGACAGAAAAGATACAATTAGCATATATTAGCATGTACAGCTCATAGAACCTGCAAGCTTAGCAGGATCTCATGCATAATTTTGTAGCATTCTTTTATTTAAGGATAGCATTCATAATGCTACTTAAATAATACACTTATATAATAATGCCACATAACACCTACTATACATATTTAGGCTAAAGAACACTTTACACTGAATAAGCCCTTTATGGCAACTGTACCTATAAATAAGGCTACATAACACTTACATAGTAAGACTTACAGTAAATAATACACACAGTAAATAAGGTCATGTACCACCTGCGTAAGCCATTCAGGACCGCTGATATAATAAGGCTATATAGCACCCACATAAGATTACATACCATCTGCCTTAGCCCTTACACCTAAATAACAAGGCTAAGTATCATCTGCATAAGCCCTTCATGAGAACTGCTATAAATAAGCTTATGTGACACCTACATAAGAAGGTTCATACCATTTGAATATGCCCTTTATGACAACTGATATAAGTAAGGCTACAAAATGGCCACGTAATAAAGCTATTTAAAACCCTAAATACACTGTTCATGGAGATTGCTATAAATAAGGTTACATAACAACTCCGTAGACCCTTCATTACCACTGATAAGTCTAAATTAACCCTACTTAAGACTATATATGTATAAGACCAGATAACACATGTTTCACAACCCTACACAACAATGACATAATAAGGCTACATAATGGCTATGTAATATGGCTTAATAACACATGCATAAGCCACTCATGGCTGTTCTGAAAACCTCAGTCTTACAGTATGACCTCCTGTGAAGTCATAACACAACTTTGTCAAGAAATACCTGTCGCTTGTAGGAATATGTCTTCATAAATGATACTGTGAGTGTATGAGTTGTCATGAAGGGCTTATGTGTTAAGTAGCTCTACGACTATAGTACATTATGTCTATGTATTGTATAACCACAACAGATACCAGACTTATAATACTTAATACTTATGATATTTATGTGCTTATATAAGATTTATAATATTACATACCAGACTTACTCTTAAGAGATGAAAATCCCAAAGATCAAACACATGTAATAGAATTAATCATTATTTCAATATGTATAATGTGCCAAATTGTAAAATTGATGGATGTACTCATATAATGTATATCATATATATGTATGTATGTTTACCAATATCAAACATGAATGCAGGATTATAACGTGGATTTTTTATTATTTTTTTTTTAAAGCAGAAAATAAAATGATAATGTAATTATTAATTCTGCTGCCAGCATTAAAAGCACAGTGGTAACATCAGTGCATTCACTGCAAAAGACTTTATTGTTGAACCCGATCTAAATCATGTTGTGCCAACATTTCACATTGTTGCATAGCAACAGCTGGGCGAAATAACCCTAATGCGGTGAAAGCAGGGCGACGATTCAGTGTTCATTTCTGTCTTCTGGATAAAACACTCCTGACAAACCCCAAGAGGGATAGAGAAAGTAAAATCATGAGTAATGATCTCGCTGCAAACAAAGACAGCTTTATAGCGAGAACCAGATGGAAATTTCAATTTAGGGGAGATAAATAAATAACAGAATGCAATGATTGTAAAATTGCATATAAAGTGTGTGCACCTGGTAGTGAGGGGGAAAAAAAAACATATTTTCTTATTTTCTGTTTTGTTTTGAGGTGGGGTTTTAGGTTTTTGTTTTTTTTCTTCCTTTTTTCTATATGCTGCATTGTGTGTTCTGCATGTACAGTAGTAGAAACAAAGATGGCAAATTAGGTTCCAGTATCATTTTCAGTGCTTCATCAGTATATTAAATATATGAAACATGAACAGTAGAAGAGAATGGATTAATGGAAAAAAAATAATGGCAAGGACAATAAGATTGTAAATAAGAATATAAGAATCAGTTTATAAAAAAATGGAACCAAAAGCACGGACAACAACACATAACACTGAACAGATTAACAAATCAATCTTAATCCTGAACTAAATTAAACTGTCAACAGTTATTTTACATCATAAAAAACACATTGCCAGAGTCTTTTTATATCCAATTTAGTTGTTGCAGTTTGTCCATTTTGTCCATGTTTTAAAATGGTATACATATATACACTATACTGCAAAGGTAGTATTGTACACTACATACTATTCCTCACGGTAGTATTGAATAAGTAGCAGGGATGTACTGTATCTCTATATCAATCGATTATTCAGAAAGGTTTGCTGGGAAAGATGCCAAATCAACACAATATGTATGAATGTAGAGTGCCTTCCTAGCATCCTTAGTAACTGCCTGGTCAGTGTTGCAGTGATTGAATATTGCAGTAATATCTGCATGAGCTTGATTTTAAAAACAATCCTGGTATAACACACGGCACGCTAACCTCTATTATAGGTGAGCTATCTGGTAGCACGGACACTGGTAAAAACAAAAATAATAAGTATGTGAGCATGATTAAAAAAAAAAAAAATTCGATTCTGTTTAGATCTCTAGTTGACACAATTTCAACTTTCAACCCAGTGCCAAAGTTGAAAGAAATTCCAGAAATGATGAGGAAGAAGGTGATTGAAATACATCCCTCAGGGAAGGGTTGCAAAACTATATCAAAGGCTCTGGGACTCCAAAGAACCACAATGAGAGCCATTATCTCTAAATGGAAAAACTCAGCACAGTAGTGAACTTTCCCAGAAGTGGTCGACCTTCCAAAATTCCTCCAAGAGCACAGCGACTACTCATCCAGCAAGTCAGAAAAGAGCCAAGGACAACATCAAATAAAGGTTCAGTAAGGGTCACTGTTCATGACACCACTATCAGAAAGACACTGGGCAAAAATGGCATCGATGGAAGAGTGGCAAGATGAAAACAGCTGCTAACCCAGAAGAACGTTAAGTCACGTCTGAATTTTGCCAAAACACACCGTGATGATCCTCAAACCTTTTGGGAGAATGTTCTGTGGATGGATGAGTCGAAAGTGGAACTGTTTGGAAGATGGGAGTCCCGTTACATCTGGCGTAAACCAAACACAAAATCCCACAAAAAGAACATCATACCTACGATCAAGCATGGTGGTGGCAGTGTGATGGTGTGGGGATGCTTTGTTGCTTCAGGGTCTGGGTAACTTGCAGTAATCGAGGAAAACATGAATTCTGCTCTCTACCAGAAGATCCTAAAGGAGAATGTCTCAAGTTAAAACTCAAGCACAACTGGATTATCCAGCAAGACAATGATCCAAAGCATAGGAGTAAATCCTACAAGTAAGTGAAAGACTGATCTCCAGTTATCGGAAGTGTTTGGTTGCAGTTACTGCTGCTAAAGTTGGCACAACCAGATATTAAGTTCAAGGGGGTAATTTGTTTTTCACATTGATGATAGATTGGATAACAAATTAAAGACCTTTTGTACTCATACAGCACTGTTGGATTCTCGAACTGAATTGATTATAACATTGAAGTGTTAATTAACTTTCCATAAAGGCAGCTCTGACAGTAGTTCTGTCTGAAAAATCACAAGTTTATATTAATGGACTTTTTTCTAATATGTTATCATTTACATAATAACAGATTTCACAGGGATGTCAATGGTGGATGCTCCACATAAACATATTATTGTTGATATGGTAAAGTTTTCTGTGAGGAGACATTTAATTAGCATTTTTGGAAGGAGTCTCCAGTGTCAACGCATTGTCACAGTCAGTAGTAAAGCTTGAAGAATAAAAGTGGAAACTTTCCCACACTGGAAAATATTTAGAATGGAGGGCATTGCACTTGGTAACATGGTAACCTATGTTTATTTTTTGTCTTATTAACTTCAAGAGAGAGAAGAAAATTCCAGAATAATTTCCTGAGATAATTTCCAGAAGGTTCTATTTATACCGTTATAACTTCACAGAGAGCTTGAATGAACTCTACAGATGAACTGGATGAACTCAGACCTGGATATCAATGTTGTCTCATCACTGCATATTTTTAGACTTTTATGTTGAGAAAGAAATGACAGCATTGCATTATGGGATACAGTAAACCAGAAAAATAATTAGTTAAATACTTGGAAATTGTATATATATATATAGTATGTCCTCCATTGTTGTTCTATTACTATGCACCACATGCCACTTTTGGGAGGAGCTTACTATGAGTCATGTACTAATTTGTGAGATCTGTACAAAATGTCCTTCGTGAGCACCGTAGCGGTGTTACACTGAAACCTGCTCCTTTCTCCACACTTTCACACCCTGTTTATCACTTCCTGATGTAAAGGCATGCTGCAGTTGAACTTTGGGGATTGTCTTTCCCTCCAGCAGCTGGAATGAGCATATGGATGAGAGCGTATAGACTCAAGAGGGATGCAAATTTCGTCAGTGTTAAATCTGAGTTTTTAGTGCTACTAGATAGCTCACCTATAATCGAGATTATCGTGCTTCAGGTTATACCATATTTCACAGGTAATTTTTTTAGTACATGGTGCTGCTCTTATGATTGACCTAAAGAGATGTTAATGGGAAAGCTGATGGGAGAATTCAAGTACTTTTTTGGATTCACACAGCAAGAGTACAATTATGGGTTCATGTGGAGAGCTACAGGCTCACTCAATCAGTGCACGCCGTTAATTGGTCATGTGTTTTTTCCCAAGGGTGACTTTTACTTCCCTTGGGTCATTTGCATGTACATAGAAAATGAGATTTTTTAACTTAAACGGACTTGGAGTGAGTTTCTCAAGCGAACTGAGAACACAGCAACACACAGATTTACTAAAGGTATATGTATGTGTATCACTCAAAAACTTGAAAACAACAAAATGTCCAAGTGGATTTAAGAGCAGTGTCTATGTAAGATTGTGTATTTCAAAATCTAGAACACAGGATGGAGTCAATGCAAATAGATTCATTTGTCACCCACAGTGTTATTTATAACAGCAGGAAAGCGACTGCTGAATCACTGCATGATTCAATTAATATGACTGAAGGGCAGGTATTAAATACCTGTAAGCCCATTTCCGACAGTTAAAAGCAAAATTAAACCATTATTTAAATAAAGTTTCACAAAATTATGTCTCAATATCACAATAAAAATAAGTTTCTTAAAACTATGACATAATTACACATGGAAAGTTGATATATTGGATTAGCCACACATTGGCAACTCAGCTACTACAATAATTTAAAGACTGCCTGTGAAAAGGTTTTATTTTTAGGGTTACCTAACCCATGTATACATGTTTTCATTTTGGATTCACATTATTTACAGTTTTTGCATTAAACATATGTCATTGCTTTTAAAAGAAACCTCCACCATCGAACACATTAATTATGTTCATATTGAAATACCTGTAATGTGTCTAGTGATTCTGGTCATAATTTGTTGGTTGGTGCTATATTTTCGTTATTCCCATGAGAAGTTAGCGTTTGTGATGTCAGAGGAGGACATAGCTAGTGTAGCTACAACTCAAACATTTTCCAGTAACATTAAACATCATTTTAATGAGAAAAAACAACAACAACATAGATGTAGGAGAGATTCGAAGTTCCAGAATGCAATGCAGCTATTTGAGACAACGTCGCTGAGTTACGGCAGAGAGTCTGCTCGGCTAGTTAGCGATCTACGAGATGACGACAGCGATGAAATTGACGGCAGTATTGGCATGAAAGTTGAAGCTTAGGAAGCTGATCATTTTTAAGCAGAGCAGAATTTAAAAAAATAAAAAATAAAAAAAGTAAAAAACAACTTAGAATTTCATTGAAAAATAAATCTTGGATCAAAAAATTGAACATTGTGTAGTAATTATTTGTTCCGAGCTCATGCACAATTATGTATTGATATGTCAGGTTTCAATTTTACTCTTCCGGTAGTCTCTTTGTGATTTGAAATTGCCACATCAGATTGCTCATACTTTATTCAGGATCTTAGGGCTGGAGACTTTACAGTAACTGCAGGAGCTCATTGTCCTTGACTTTGCTGTGGTTAGCTGTTTTAAAGTGAATGAGACATCGCAGACATTTGTCAGCTTAACTCTGCCTGCAGATACACATTTTAAACAGAAACTTACATTATTGAAGGGCAGCATTCCAATAAGCTGATGCGAGACTAAGAAATCAAATGGACACAAATCCACATGGACAGAACTGTAACCAAAAAGGCTTTTAAAAGCATGCTGCTAAGTGGAATAATTGACTACACATGTGCTTTCCTTGGAGTCATCTGAACGTACCACTGATCATGATGCCAGATGAAGTTCTGCTACTTTTATTTTTTTTATTTTTCAATGCAGATGTTGTATAATGGACGCTTGGATCATTCTCTCAATATGCTTTTCATAACCAATTGAACACATTCACTTTTCTAATGAATTGTGAATGCTTATGAACACAGAATATCAACACATCTTTTGATATTGCAGAGTAAATTAAACAGTCATGAACAGTACATGTACAGTGAAGCCTCTGTAGTGGAAGTACAGATGTCATAGATTTGTTGTTATACCAGTAATAAAGCCAGAGACACTTTAAACCAAACACCACCTTTATATCTCTCTTATTTTCTCCTCAGATGGTGTGTAATAATAATATGTTTCATTTATGTAGAGCCTTTCCAGAGCTCAAGGACGCTTTACAATAGATGTAGATGGATTAAAAAAAAAAAGGTCAGAGTTAATTGGGTCACATACAGTAAATATCCATTCATTTTCCATAAAACTTATTCTACACAGGGTTGCGGGGGAGTCAGGAGCCTATCCCAGGGAACCCAGTGTACAAGACGAGGGATACCCTGGACGGAGTGCCAACCCACGGCAGGCAACAACCGCACGCACACTCACACACACTACGGACAATTTGGAAATGTCAATCAGCCTACAATGCATGTCTTTGGACTTGGGGAGGAAACCGGAGTACATGGAGGAAACCCCCTAAAGCACGGGGAGAACATGCAAACTCTACACATACAGGGCGGAGACAGGATTCAGACCCCCCAACCCCGGAAGTGCGATTCAAATGCGCTAACCACTAAACCATCGTGCCCCACTACAGTGAATATATGAAATAAAAATATAAAATGTAAACATGGTCATGTTTTTACACTAGAGAACATACAGGTGGAGACAATGCAAAGAAACAATGCATGTAGATAGATAATATCTATATATACTGACTGACATACAACTCTGTGAAAAAGTTTACACCCTACATGGTTCTCATTTGGGGGAAAAAAAGAAAAGAAAATGGCCGTATTTACAAACACAAGAATTCCAAAAAGAATTCCTATCAGTATGTTTCTAGAAAGTGGAAGGAAACTAGAGAACCCAGAAGAAACCCACAAGTACACAAAGTGAACATAAACAGTTAAATAGATTGGAGAGAAAAAATCAATCCTGCTTTGTATTTTTTGAAAACTTTTGTTCCCGAACTTTCCACTCCCAGAACACATTTTTTTATTAGAGTTCAAGTTAACATTTATAGGTCTATGTATAGGGCTACTTATTTGATTAAACCCATTCAAATTACATGGCTAATAACTTTAAGAACTGCTCTGGTGGTCCCCAGATCCCATTTTGAGAACCATGAGCACGGACCCAGATGCCGGCCTCTCCAACAGAAGACTGATCATTTGTGTTTTTATTAAAGAACTTTTTTTCTCTCATTTGTTTCGTGATGTCTCCTTTGTTTACACTGATCGCATTTCAATATATTAAACTAACATTTATTTTCTTATGCATATGTGTTGGTAGCATGATATGCAAATCCAAAAAATCCTCATGGTACCCTTAAGACAGCCACTATAGTACGATAATGTATAACTCACATCTACTGCCTCGACAAACTGTGAATGTAAATCATATTTTCACTGCTAGTCAAGTGGTGTTTTATGGAGTTGAGTCCCTGTAGCTGTACCATGTAACATCATTATTAACATACTAATATAATATTAAACCTATAGTAATAGAACATTTTAGAATATGCTGTGTGATCAATGTTTACAGCTTTAAATTCCAGCAAGATGTTCATACCTTCAAAGCACAATTCTGTCACAATTTCGAAAACATGCATTTGTAATATGTAAAAGTAAACTGCTGGTAAATATATAGTATGTATGCTGTTATATAATTGGGATAGCACAATACCCCTTTGTCTTTTTCAATACCTTGACTAATACTGGACCCTTAAGCATCAGCCGGTACCACTACCTATCCAATGCTGTTTTCTTTCAAACTTTAAAACTCTTCTTTTAAACTCTTTCAGACAAAGTAACTACAATACAGATAAGAAAAGTATAAATATAATAATAATTAACCCTAACAAAGAAAAAACAGTCAAGTTTCTTTAGATGTAAACATTTCCAGTTCCAAAAAGTTTATTTCTTTTCCAAATTCAATTCCAATCTCTGCCAATTTTACTGGATCTGATATCCGATATGTTTTCTCTGGTATCTGATGTACCATTTTCCATTTTTTGCCGTTATTGGGCCAATAACAATACTGGACATTGGATCGTTGCCATCTCTAGTGTTTAGCATTATGATTTATTTTGCATAGATGGTCAATAAATTGCATTTTGTTTTGATTCTGAAATCGGACCTCCCACGTTCACAAACCAGTGAATAAAATGTCAAACATCTCTACGATGTCTTTAGCTAAATATTATTTAAACCCTTTAAAATTCTGGTTTATTATTTGGACCTTGAATCATATTATTAAGTAACTGAAAAGCATTTAAAAATATTCAAGAATCAAGCCAAACAAATAAAATTTTCCAGTAAAAGAAAAGCTCAGAAAAGTAGAGATGATTTAAAAATAATCTTTAAAAAACGATCGTTCATTTTCATTCAAGAAATCGAGCCAAGCAAATAAAAGTTTTATTTTGAAACAAATCAGAACAATACTTAACGGTTAAACGCAGTGATTCAACCACTTTGTGTAAAGACCCTAACAAAGACGCCAACTACACCAGCAGGACTCATGCTGTGAAAAATAAAGAGAAACACACAAAATACACAAGAGAATAGACTTTCAAAACACATGTCCACAGATGCGAATACATATTAGAAGGCAGCCACACTCAAATAAATGCTTGATTATAATGTATAAAATGTTTCTGAGCAGTCAGCTGAAAAACTAATTTCATTTTCTCATTAGAGGCCCGAGCCCAAGGCCCATTCTCCTGTCAATGTTTATTACTTTGCAAACAGAAAATCAAAATCATGAGCTTGTTCTGAACTGGAGCCGTGTATCAACACATTTATATGAAAAACGAAATGAGTGAACAATTGCATGAGTGAGAGAGAGATAGATAGATAGATAGATAGAGAGAGAAAACATGGAAAAAATATATATAACAGAATGGAGATGATAATAGGAAACCAGCTCATTCAAACTGAAGCAATGAATTTATAGCCACTATGACCTTTTCCTTTCCTGGGAGATTTGTTGCCATGCCAACTTGGGTCCTATTTTTCAACATTGTATGAAGTTCAACAAAATACTCAGCCAGTGACTATGTTCTGAAAAAAAAAATATAATAATCTCTTCTTCTTATCATATAGGAAACATGACAATGCATCACGGGCCACTAAGGCTGAAAAATGGCCCACTTTTGCACTGATTCTCTTTGAAATATTCCGAAAAAAACTTTGTAAACGTCTTCGGCTCGATATCGACCGTTCAATTCCAGAAACCTCATACATTAGAAATTTTTGGAGCATTTTGGAAATGCCAGGGTGCTTCATTAAATGTGATGGAAACAAATATTTTCCTTCCTTTAGACTTCATTTGTGCCAGCATCGTTATTTCAGAAACTATCCCCCAGATATTAGGAAAACTTTGCTCATTCATTATGTGTACTGAGTCTGTTATGCTGACAACGCATACAACCCATACACAAAAAAAAAAAGCATTTTATTTGATATTTTATAAGCTAATACGATATGGATTCAAGCGATTCATAATCGACTAAATACGTTCATATACGTTTTGTTCAAATGAAACTCCTCAGTATTCAGTTTTGATGTTTGAAACCATACCACTAAATCCACTGCCCATATTTATAGTGTTAATAATGGTAACATTTTACAGTAGAGATCCTTAATTAATACTTAACTACTTGCTAATTTAGCAGTAAGTATTCATGCGTTACCCCAGTAGTCCTTCATTGAATTAAACACTATAATGGACTACTATATTGATTAAAGTTGAATGATTATGTAACTAATATTAAATTACTATGCTGAGGAAATGGTAATGACATCCAGTTTGGAATCACTGTGTCTTCTATGTGTATCAGTGTCATAAAGTTTGTCTTTACAGAAACATTCATTATTGATGTATTGCTTCATGGCTCCTTAATTAATGACTAACTACTTTCTAACTTACTGAAAAACAGTAAGTAGTTAGGTATTTCCATATCAAGTCTCCATTCATTACTCCAGAATGTTTTAAACAGCAATGCGAATGAAAGAATAATAAATTAGTAACTAATTTTGAACAATTGTGGTAATAGTAAAGGTAGTCGTTACTGTGTTTAGATATAAACAGCTCATATTTTTAGGGTTTTTTTTGTTTTGTTTTGTTTTGTTTTGTTTTGTTGGGGGGTGGTTTCACATTTTACTTGGTTTTATGAACTTTTGGCTTCAAGAAAAAAAAAATACTTATCATTTGACTCCTTGACCTGGCCATGGCTATTTGATTTGCCACGCCAGTGTGCCTGTCCAGATTATCCGTAATTGGCTTGTTATTGTGACTAACTATCTACTCAAAATCAACATTCCACACCCCAGTCGAGTTGGTGTTCAGAAATGCACATTAAGACAATCAAACCTCCTCTGGGTCTGTGCCCCAGCCTCTTCGGTCAGTAAATAGAAATAAGAAATAAATAATTGTTACTGTTTACTAGCAATTACTGTTAACTATGAACAAAACTGTTTGTTTTGTTTTTTGCTGTAAAAAATGATCACTGTGGAAAATTTTCACACAAAATGTGCTTTGTGGAGAAATTTTGTTTCTGTATACTCTCTTTTTTTCTACGATTTTTCTATTAGCAATTTTAGCAACTGAGAACGTTAGTGAAGCCACCCAGTATTACATCACATGTTTTCAGAAAATTATCTTTCTAATATTACCATCCAACCATCTAAAACTCTATTATGCAGAATGTTCTGATAATGTTCTCCATTAGCTAGCAAGGTGTCTTACTACACCCATTCCAGAGCCGATAATGTTTAACTAAGTCATGTCACCCACAAAGAAGTGCTCAGTCAACATTGCATAATAAATACACACACACACACACACACAGAGTGATTCACTCGTCCTTGTTCTCTTTATGCTTGGATGCTCCTCCGTGTCAAATGAATTACAAGATATGACAACTGCCCTACCCGAAACAATTTCCAACCGGACGTCACTTCCAATGAAGCCTTATGATTTGAATTTGCCGAATCAGAATCGAAGAACAAGAGGGGTCAGAGGGAGAGAACAATGAGGAAAGTTCATCAGGACTCGGCCACCTCATTTGTGTAGCTGAGAACAGTGCAGCTGTTGTCGAGACTCTGCTATCTATTGTGTGCGACCTGGCCCTTGTTACAAAAGCCCCATGTCACCCCCCGAAAGGAGGCCAGTGACCCAGAAATGCACCCTCTGACCTCCTCAGTAATGTGTGGGCAACAAAGGCAAGAAGACTGAGGGTCGGCAAATTAAATTTACATTAACATATAGTACATTTTCTGCTCTCACTATGAACATCTAGTATGTTTTTTATTCTACGTGTAGGACTACATGAAGACACCTGTGGCTATGTATGGTAGATTCTCTATAATGGTAGGTTTTTACCTGCAATTTCACTGCTCTTTTCATAAAGTTGAGAGCAAAAGTTTGCACCCCCATGATGCGACAAAGAAAATGAAATGTAGGTGCATCTGTCAACAAGACAACAATCAAAACCATCAATAGAAAATAGTTTTGACAGTGCACAGTGGGTAAAAATGAAAACTTCAATACAAATTTATATTGTAGTTTAGCATCCAGTTATCAAACAGTTACTGTAACAATAGATCCGGTCGATCAACAATACCCATGATGCTCTCAGAAAAGTGTATCCTGACATACTGTATATCATCATATAGCACAGTCCTAGGTTCTTTTGGCCCTCAGGAAACTCTTTCCAGATTTTTTTTTTTTTTTTTTTTTTTTTTAAAGTATGGTCCAAAAGAGCAACCTAAACTTTATTTTAATAAGAACTCCTATCAGTTAGGACTGATATGATCCAAAACCGTTTTTTTTTTTAGAAGATAGGAAAGAAGTTAAACATAGTGATGAATGCAAAGGGTGGATATTAGTCATCAAAAAATATTATTCATTATTAGAAATGACATAGAATCATTTCAATGTTTCATTATTCATATTTTAACATGCACTACATGACTATTTGGGTTCCCCAACACACTAACGTCTTTCATTCAGTCATATTCAGTAAGGGTCAGGGTCACAGTGGATCCGGAGCCTATACCAGGAACACTGTGAGTGATGCAGGAATACACCCTGGGTAGGACACTAGTCCATGCACACACCCACTCACACACTGAATCACACCAAAGGGCAATTTAGTTTAGCCAATCCACCAACAGGCACCTACAGACACTAACCTGAACTCAGGATCGAACCAGGGACCCTGGAGCAGTGAGGCCTCAACACTACCTGCTGCACCAACATGCTGCTTACTGACTGACTTTTTGTCATAAAATGAATGTCTTTGTCTTTTATTTTGTCCTAAGGTTATACAAACTTGTACAGAAATAATTTGTTATATCTGAATGATGCTGTTACAAATATCTTAACCAGTGGTAGATTTTGAAATTAGTATTTCTAATTGTAATAATGCAGACTTATAACTACTCTAACTTTATCCCGTTGGTTTCCCATCTTCATAAAGACAAGCCTTTCTGTCAGAAAGTTAATACCAAACATCTCTTCAACATGTGTCCTGACCTTTCCGAAAGCTGGAGTTTCTGTTTTGATATGCTCCTGATAGCAAGATGCCCCGGTCTTAGCCAAAGAAAAGGTCACATCGACTGTTCGCATTAGACACACACCTCAACAGATCAGACCCCCAACCCCCCCAGGAACCTGTTTCATGGATGTTCCACAACATTAAATGTATCTATAAATGGATAAAAACTATGGTGTGTCATTCATTAATGAATGGAAAAAAAAATACTAGATTGTTGGCAAATTCCTGCAATATAGGAGGAATGAAACACTACAGAACATGTTGTAGGATATATAAATAATCAGTAAATTCATGTCATTGATTGATTATTTTCCTATAACACCACATCCCCAAGGGTTTTATTCCTTACTGAATCAAGCCTCTGTAATACACTCACTGAGATTACGCTAGTCTTGTTGCATTGCATATACAAGTTCTTTTCTACTAAATTGTATCCAAGGAAACAAATCCCATAAAGAGACATGTCAAGATGCTAGAAGTAACAAAATCTTCTTCGCACATACTGTATATCCCTCTTGGTAATAAACACTAAACACTAATTCATATAACAATTACATTTCTGCACACATGGACATTTATTATTCCAAATATAGACATTTGTTTAATAAGCAAACATCCGGCGAGGGCTTGTGCTCTGATCTCATTTATCAAGCCTGGCAGATTCGGCTCATTTAGACTCATAAGATGGAGTGATTGTGAGAAATTTAGGGCATGGCTGAAATAAAAAAAAAAAAAAGCGGTATTCATGCATATGGACAGCTTTCTGTGTGGATGAAGGAGGAGGCGGGGGCTGTCAAAGTGGCATTGATTGATGAACCTGCTGAACATCATGAACTGAGAATTAGTGCAAGAGGAATTATAAGATAAATGGCCTCAGCAAGCTGAGTCGAAAACCAGGCTGTAATTACCAAAATGGTGCATGCGTGTGAATGATTTCTTGTGCTGCCTAACCATGTTATTAAGCTTACATAACTTTTTATTCAAATTGGATCTTTCAATTATATTTCATATCCCATTTACACAAAGTTGGACTAGGAAAAATGACCAGTATTTCATATCACTATATCTAATGTTCAAAATAAAATTCTTCAATTAAAAGTTTGATGTCTTAAGACCACAAAATGTCTGTGTTGTATAGATATGGTGTTAAGTCGAGCAAACGACTGCTGTCATTAGCAAACAATGACTGTCAGATGCATGTTTTGTAATCAAAAGATATCAGATGCTTGCACAATGGCAAGTTTGGCATCTTTTTTGCAATGCATTGCTCACTCACTGTCCAAATGTATACAAAATATTTCATTTTTATTTAACATCTAAATATATATACAGTTTCTCACAAAAGTGAGTACACCCCTCACATTTTTGTAAATATTTGATTATATCTTTTCATGTGACAACACTGAAGAAA
>JANDJT010000164.1:3708131-3731929 GCA_024331685.1 Stegophilus panzeri
CACTCTCCATCACTCTCTCTACATCCCTCTGTCACTCTCCATCACACTCTCTACATCCCTCCGTCACTCTCCATCACACTCTCTACATCCCTCCGTCACTCTCCATCACTCTCTCTACATCCCTCCGTCACTCTCCATCACTCTATATTGCTCTGTATCACTATTTGTGTTAAATATCACACGTGTGTGTGCGTGTTCTGCTCAACAGAGAGTTGTTCCTGAAGTCCAGTGCTCAGCTCACGTTCCGCTGTCGTCAGCTCCTCTCTGAACTCTCCTACATCTACCCCATTGACACAGTGAGACAGACACACACACACACACACACACACACACACACACACGAGTCATGAGTTAAAACCTGAATGCGTTGTTTGTTATTTACAGAACAGTCAGTCGGACTTTGTGATCTGTGGTGTGAAACTGCCAAACTCTGAAGACTTTCAAGGTAAACTTAAGTGTGTGTGTGTGTGTGTGTGCGCACTGATTGTTGTTTGCATTCAGAGCAAATTAGCAGCAACAATCACACAACCCCGCCCAAAATGACACTGTAACCAATCACACAGCAGGCCCCGCCCAAAATGACACTGTAACCAATCACACAGCAGGCCCCACCTAAAATAAAACTGTAAGGAATCACAGCAGGCCCCGCCCAAAATAAATAACACTAACCAATCACACAACAGGTCCCACCCAAAATTAACAACACTGTAACCAATCTGTTGTTTATTTATTCTGTTGTTTACCACATGTGATGACATAAACATCAACATGGTAAATAAACACTGGACACACAGGGTGGCCATTTTGGATTAAAATAGTAGAACTCTGGCCTTTAGTGTTATTTTGCTCTCTTTCCCTGAGGCAAAGTTACTCAACGTGGCCAGGCAGCAATGACCGTGTGTGTGTGTGTGTGTGTGTGTGTGTGTGTGTGTGTGTGTGGCGGAAAATCAGATGCAGGGTTTCAGGGTTTCCCTCCCGCAGTGAAGCATGACTTCAAAGAGTTTGGAGAAGGTAATGGACGCCAGGTTTAGCTATATGTGCGCGCACACACACACACACACACACACACACACACACAAAAATGTCCCTCCCTAGCCAGCCTCCACCCGAATCTAACACATAGTGATGATGATTGATGCGTTGAATAAATACGGTTATTATTATTTTATTATTTTTTTTCTTTAATTAAAGTGTGTGCTGCGTTCACTCGCTGATGGTAAAGAAACGACTCGCCATGCTTAACGTGGCCCACAGACGGTCACGGAGGTGTTGCCATGGTGATTCGCTGGGTTTTATTTCTAACAGGACCCTACTGTAGAGTCATGGATGAAGAGCGGAGAAGGGACTTAATCGAAAACAAACGCGCGTTCACGCTTCATTACGTCGCGTCAGCTCTCAGGAGTGTTTTAGCGCTTTGGTGTTTGTTACGGGATCAGATTCAACGGAACGCACCAAAAATTCCACTACTAATCACATTCCACAAAAATAAAATATATATCCATTTTTCCTCTTGCTACTGTTGTTGAGAAATTAATATTGGAGGCGGAGCCTAAAATGACTGTCAACTAGCATGTGAATGTCCATGTATTTATTTATTCATTCAATAAATGTGATTTACAAATGTAAATTTTATTTTATGTAAAAATACATCAACCTCCAAAGACCCATACCTTAAATAGCTGTGCTCACTTCAGTTCCAGTGGACCAAAATCTACTGCCAAGATGACTTCTAAGCCCCGCCCACTGTGCGAATAAGGAGCGAGAATTAAAACATTTATTTTTTTTACAGGATTGGTTTTTTTAATTTAATTTAGAATGTACTGTGTATTCTGTAGGTGTTAGCAGCTAATATCACTGATGTGTATACTCCTCTATACCATTGATTACGCCCACTTCACCAAGATTAGCTCCGCCCACTTAGCACTGAAAGGTCACTCAGTGTAGCAACTTTATTGGGACTCAGACGATGCAGCCTTTGTATTAGTGAGGTAATCGTATATATGTGTGTGTGGTCGAAGTAAAGGCCCGTTGGCACTGGAGAACGGATAATAAAACTCGCGATGTTCTGAAGCAGAAGGGAAATGGCTTTTAAAAAAAATTTTTTTTATTACATACAAGCTCAGAACAGCGTTAAGCGTCACTCTGAATCCAGATTAAACGTTCCAGAGATAAAGAATGAACAAACACTTGATTTCCTCCTCTTAGTTGAGCGCTTTTTAAAAGCAGTCACCCGGGAGGTCATGTGATCATGTGTGTGCGTGTGTGTTTAAATTGTATGTCATTATATTGGAAGTGCATGCTGTTTGATTACAGGTTGCTAAACCCTGACATTAGCCTCCGGCGTTGGCATCACACCTGTTTAGAGAAGCGCGTTATGCTGGCTGCGTTTCTGCACGCTGACGTCGTGCGCGCTAAAATGAGCAAAACGAACCGGCTGACCTGCTGTGTTTCGATAAAATATAAAGAGTAAGCATGGGGGAAAAAAATAAATAAATAAGTGGGTTGATCTGGAGTCATGCTCCGTCCCAAATCTCAGATTTTTACCCCAGGTAGTGTGTCAGTGCACCTGGTTTGGCGTCCCAAATCTCATACTTCTGACCTAAATAGTGTGCCAAAACAGCACTCCAGAAAACTCACCATGTCTACACTTTAGTCTCCGCAGGACTAAGATTGAAGTGCACTGGTTTTTGTGTCAGGCTCTGTCTCAAATCTCAGACTTGTACCCTAAAGAGGATACATATTTCTACCTTTTTATATAGTGTGCCAAAACAGCACTCCAGAAAAGTCACCATGTCTACATTTTAATCTCTGCAGCACTGGGATTGACGTACACTGTTTCGGAGTCAGGTCGTGTCCCGAATCTCACATTTCTACCCTATGTAGTGTGCTGAAATATCATACCATAGAGATCCTTTCGTTACCTGTCACTCCCTGTAACAAACCTGCCCTGTGTTGTCATTTCTCTCTGCAGCAAAGGATGATGGGAGTCTTGCGGTCGCCCTCGGCTACACGGCGCACCTGGTGCTGATGATTTCCTGCTTCCTGCAGATTCCGCTCAGGTATCCCATCATGCACCGGGGCTCTCGCTCGTCCGTCCGAGACACCATCACCGACAAGCTCAGCGAGAAAGAGAGAGAGTAAGGGCTTCCTCACGCTAATCACACACTCCTCCTCCTCAGGGGGTGTTTACTTTCAAACATTATGCTAATCATATGCAAATTTATTATAACACACTGCTTTTCTCTGTTTATTTGCTGGTTGGTGGTTTGACAATGATTCACTCGCTGAATCGTTCAATGCATTCACCTGCTTGCCGTCTCGTTGATCCGCTCACTGACTCACCGATTGATTCATTTGCTTGTTGATTCTTGCATTCAGTGACTCACTGATTCAGTTGGTGACTCATTCGTTAATTCATTCACCTGTGCACTGTTTCACTGATTCAGTTATGATGATTTGCACCAATTCATTTGTTTGCTGAGTCATTGATTCACCGAGTCATCTGCTTACCGATTCGCTTTATTGCTGACTGACTGATTCAGTCATTCGTTGACTCACTGATGTGATTTATGTTCTTACAGACTCAATCTGTTTGTTGATTCGCTGAGTCACTTGTTCATTTGGCTCAGTGATTCACGTTTTTACTGCTGTTTATGTAACGTAGGTTCAAACACTGACATTTGTTGCTGTGTCGAAAGTCGCTGCGTGTTTAATGTCCACAATTTTCTGTATTTTATTTGGTAGCTTGAACCTTGTGTGTGCATGCATGCGTGTGCACGTCTGTATGCGTTTGCAAAAAAATCCACGTCCACTTGTCCATTTGGGCACGACTTAAACATATCTTACACACCACAGACATTCCACTTTCATCTTTCCTGCCCTGTCTTTTCTCCATTTCCACTCTTTCATCTCTCTCTCTCACTCTCTCTCTCTCTCTCTCTCTCTCTCTCTCTCTCTCTCTGCTTTTATCTGTCTGTCTTACTTCGGCAGATTTACTATGGCCCAATCGAGTACTGGAGATAAATAACTCTGAGAAGGTCCGGTATGTGAACAAGGTTCTGCACCCGCAGTGTGTGTGTGTGATCTCACCTGTAAAATCAAACTTTTAGGCTGATAGTTTTAGCGTACGTTTAGAAACGTTTGAGAAACACCTTTAAAGCGTCTCTAAGTGGCCGACCCCGAGTCCTAACTCATAACCGATCAGATTTACGGCTGTGTTTTCCTCTCTGAGGTGTGTTTGTGTGTGTGTCGGCGAGGTTACACCTCTTCAATGAGCCAAGACGTTAATTTTACGCAGGATCTACGAGGCTGTCAGGTAAATAACTAAAACTAAATTAACGAAGCCACAGAAAAGCCTTTTGGAGCCGTCCAGAATAAACCCAGCGCCCGTGGTTATTTTTGTCTTTGTTTTATTCTCTAATAAAAGCGTGGCATGCTGTTCTGTCTTGTTTTGATTACACGCTTGTTTTCGGTTGTGGATGTGATGACGTGGTTGCCATGGAGACCGGTACACAGCTTGTCAGATTTGCCCTTTGGAGTCTGGAGACGTTAATTTTTAGCGCCCGCGCGATACGTAATTTACCCCTCGGCCCACATTCTCTTCGCTCAGACGTCTGCCTCGGTGCGTGTTAGCACAGCACGTGAAGCATGCAAGCGTCTATGTCTGCGCCGTGATTACACGTTTTACAAAACGTACACTTCACATTCCACACGTTCTGATGCTGAAAAGCCCCTAAAAGAACACGTCGTTAAAATGTGATGCGTGTGATCCGGGTCAGAGGTGTGCGCGCTGCCTCTACAGGTGAAGAATTAAACAATTCATCAGATGTGTGGTGTTTATTGTAGCGTTTATATTTATGCCCTGGAGTGTTTTAACTAAGACATGCTAACACGCTACTCTCTGATTCACTCGTTTGTTTGCTTACCGGTTAACTATCTGTCCCTGAATCACTCAAAGATTTGTTTGCTGACTGATTCAGAAAGAGTCAGGAGGAGAGTGCAAGCAAACAGCAATGAAACAGCTCACTGAGTCAGTCAGAAAATGAGTTATTACCGACTCACTGATGTCTTTACAGACTCTATCTATCTATCTATCTATCTATTTATTTATTTATTTATTTGCTGGCTGGCTGGTTCACTCATTTTCCCGACTCACCGATTCACTGATTTGTTCACTTCCTGAGTCACCGAATCTCTAATTCATTTAAAAGAATCATTCAGTCAGCTGTTTCTTTACTGATTCACTCGCGTATTTACTCACTGAGTCACTTATTTATTGACTCACTCACTTTTTATGACTCATTTGTTTGCCCTCTTTCTTCCAAGCTGGATGACTCATTTATTCCGAACCAGAACCTGACCCAAATCAGACCCAGATCCGGCTGTGTGTTAGTGTAGAGTTGTAAAACAGGTGTGTGTGATGGCGAGTCTGAGTGTGATGTAGGAGTGTCAGTGCAGAATAAACTCTCCAACCGTTAGTGAGTTACACAACTCAATCTGAGTCTGGATTTATTCAGCCTGACTGGCTGGCCATTAGTGTGTGTGTGTGTGTGTGTGTGTGTGTTGAGATGTGTTTGTAGACACTAAGCAGTGCCCCATTAGAACCAGCTGTGTGTGTAATATTGAGCCTGCTGTTTGTTCTTACCGACTTAATGTCTGTGTGTATGACAGAAAGAGGTGTGTGTGAAAGCTAGTGGCTGTCAGGTGCAGGTATGGGGTGTGTGTGTGAGTTGATCAGGTGGTTGTGAGCAGAACCTGAATGTTTAGCAGTGATGCATTAAAGCTGCCTTGTTAGTGGAGATAGAAGAAATGATCTGACCATTATCCTGCACCTCCATTTGTCTCTGTCTGTCTGTCTGTCTGTCTGTCTGTCTGTCTCTGTCTGTCTGTCTGTCTGTCTCTGTCTGTCTGTCTGTCTGTCTGTCTGTCTGTCTGTCTGTCTGTCTGTCTGTCTCTCTCTCTCTCTCTCTCTCTCTCTCTCTCTCTTGCATATCAACAGAACTCCAGCACACCGATGAATATTTATGATGGACAGAAAACATAATAGTTGACCTCAAAATGCAGGAGAGGAAGCAAACATCGTGTACAGATGGATTTTATGTGACCTACAGTTGATGTTTTGGCTGTTTGACACAAATCTAATACATTTATCACGACTTGTTTTGGCAAGTTGATGGGTCAAATAAAAGTCTGTGTTGTCCTCGGCGCCAGGAAACATCATGTTTTACATATTGCTTAATAATTTAGGAATTATTCAGCCAGCAATCTTGGAACTCGTACGTATTTACTGCTTGATGTTTAAGATTGAAGTTAGTTGTAGTGTAAACACCAGGCCCACAGCATTCAAATAAGACTCTGCAGAATAAAAAAATAACGTAAAACAACAAATCTGCTTGAAATGAAGGCAATTTAAAACATGCAGACCTCTGAATGTTGATCATGTACAACAATTTTAAATATTTTTAATGTTATTGCCACAAATTGTTCTTATAGACTTTGCTTGATGTACCACTTTTTTAGTTCTTGTACAGTATGTCTGTTAAAAATGTGAATAAAGATTATCAAAAAGAAGAAAAAAAAGACTTTTCAGAAGAGATTCCACGTATTGACATTCATTAACAAGTGTCATTGATTCAGCAATTAATAAAAAATTCCGCTGAATGTTGCCTCTAGGATAATCACACTGTACCAGTACAGCTGCTTTTAAATACTCTTGTTTGCTTTGTCTTGTGTGCCTGAGGCTGAAAAAGCCTAATCAGATAATTGTAGCTCATTCTCACACACACACACACACACACACACACACACACACACTGAGTTCATTTTAACACGCTGCACAATTTATGCTTTTATATATGAACCACTGTGTGTATACAGTGTGTTATATCTCGCTCTCATCTACAGACTGTTTTTTTTTACATTCCAAATTTATGTGTAACCTCTCAGTGCCCTCTTTGTTTGGTTTTTTGTTTGGTAACAGCTGTTGGGGTGCTGCATGTATTTTTTTTCCCCTCGTTGTGGTCAGCTGTGGGTGCTCTGGGCTAAACAGGAGCAGATGGTGCTTTGCTGAGCGTGAATGAATAGACCCCCGCTAGTGAATGGTGTCTATAGAGCACCTGCCTCTTCTAGAGGCATCGCCGTGACATCGCTATGATCCGCCTCAGTCTCCCTACTGTCAGACACGGAGAGGGGGGGATGGAGAGATGAGAGACAATAAGAGAAAGAGGTAGGTGGAAGAGGAAGATAGAGAGAGGAAAGACTGGAAGGGGTAGGGTGGCGAGACAGGCCGAAAGGTGAAAGGACGTGAAGACAGAGAGGAAGAAGAGAGGGACAGGTAGAAATGAAATACAGAGAGGGAGAGAGGAGAGATGGATGGGTGGATATGTGAGATGAGAGAAGGAACAAGTGAAGAGAGAGACAAGAGAGGAATGAAATATTAATATAAAGAGGGAGAGGGAAGAAATTGAGAAAAATATGAGAGAAGGAGAAGAGAAGAAGAGGGAGGGAAGATGGAAAAGAGATATAGAGGAATGGAGAGAGATGGAGACAAAATAAAAGGTCTGAGAGGGAAAAGTAGAAAAGAAAGATGTGGGTGGGAGAGGAAGGAGAACAGGTAATGAGAGAGGAAAAAAGGAATAGAAATAAATAGTGAATGAGAGAGGGAGAAATGGATGAAAACGCGAGTGAAAGAGAACAGGTGAAGAGAGTAAAGAGAAATGAGAGAGGGGGAGTGTGTGAGAGATGAAGGGGAGTGAAAGGGGGGAAAACATGCTGTTAGAGGAAAATAATCAACAATGTGGGGTTGTGATGCAACTCGAAGCGGAGTTCCTTTTATCCAATAATAGTGCTTTAATCCACTTGTACTACAGCAAAATAGACAATGCTAACAATAATTTATTAAAGAACGACACATTGTAGTTTTTATCCATTTATCATTACATTTAACACTGGGTTAAGGGCCTTGCTCAAGGGCCCAACAATAGCAGCTTGGCGGTGCTGGGGTTTGAACTCAAGACCTTCTGAGCAGTAGACCAACACCTTAACCACTTCATTCAATGACTTCACAAAATCAATGACTATACATGTTTTTAATCTGTTTCCTTAGCGCATACACCATACAAGTGGCTATGAATGAGTTGTTACTATAGAAACGATATTTCTTGCAGCTGGAACTACTGACAGAGCATCTTCTGACCAATCAGATTTGATTATTGTAGTAATGCATGTTTATACATTCAAATAACAATATTACATAGGAACTATATATATATATTTTGTATGTATTTGTAGTTTGTATGCGAAAGAAAGAAAGAAAGAAAGAAAGAAAGAAAGAAAGAAAGAAAGGGATTTTTTTATTTGCTTTGTGAGCATGTTTATTGATTCACAGTGCAGTGCAGGAATAATGTGCAGTCCAGTGTGTTTGAGTTAATTAGATATGACACAGCATGCACAGGCAATCTATCACTCTGCTCTCCCTGTACACTCCATCACCTTTGTTGCTATAGTAACATGTGAGCTCGGTAATAGCTTACATTAACAGGCTAAAGTAAGTTGCAATCAAAAGTCATTTCAGAGTCGGTTCAGTCAGAAGAGCACGAGCCTTATAAAACACAGATGGGCAAATTGGAGCATGATAATGGAGGAAGAAACACACTTGGGTTTTTATATTTTACAACTAAACCTAATGTGCCAGATCTGCTCTCTCTCTCTCTCTCTCTCTCTCTCTCTCTCTCTCTCTCTCTCTCTCTCTTTCTGTTTTATAAATTTTTCCATTTCAATTTCAATGTGCTCTACAAATAATGACATACTCAGACCTTGTTTTAAGGGTGGAGGACACCACACCTCGGTTTTCGAAAAAATCTTTTTTTTCTACATAACCTAGCTGGTTATGTAGAAATGATCTTCTTTGGTGATACAGTAGAGTACATTGCGTTGTAGTTTTAATCTTGAGAAAACTAAAAGATGGCAGAACAAAAGAAAAACAAATACTACAACAAGATATTGGACTTTCCTATTTTCAGTTTTCTGTATGTCTCTCTCTTTTGTAACTCACTCATTCTCTACATCCCTCTCCTTTTTTTTTTCGCTCTCTCTCTCTTTCTCTCTTGTTCCTTTGTCACAACCAAGCAAGTGTTCTTCAATCACCACCAGCATGTGGAACAATTTCTAAATTGAGTCCCGAGCAATAACACAGTTATGAAAGCAGAACCACAAAAAAAAAAAAAAGAAACCTAAACACAGACGCACTCCAAATAGCTTACACAAGAATAGACTGTAGCTAGAGAGTGTTTAAAATAGTGAATTTACAATAAAATATATTTAGCAAATAGGGATGTAAATAGCAGTGGAAGAATTCAAGGCTGGTCATGCCTATGAGGTTTAAAAACAAAAAGAAAGAGAAGAAGTCTTATTTTCAGTCTTGGCTTTAGACTGAATTTGTTTGGCCAGTGACCTTTTTGAGATTGACATCTGGAAAAGCAAGACTGACGAGAGAGGTAGGAATGTGTGTGTACAGTTTGTGTGTTTTGTTGGTGTACCTAGCGGCGTTTTACAGGCGTTTTTAGATGGATGGCGCAAAAGTAAGAAACGCAAACCTACAGTAGGAATCTAACTCATATAAGACAAGCAGAAAATCAGATTAATATAATATAATGGATGAGTAAGTGGTTATGTACAGACGTGCAAAGGTCTTAGGCACATCCCTTCAAAAATAATGAAGTGAAACTGTTCTAAGTATCAAAATAATAACAATATTGAGCAGTAAACAGAAAACAGCCGATTAAAAATTCAACCAAATTTGGCGTTTGCTGTTAAAGCTATATACACCGATCAGCCATAACGTAAAAAAAACTGACAGGTGAAGTGAATAACACTGATTATCTTGTTGCAATGGCACCTGTCAAGGTCTGGGATATATTAGACAGCAAGTGAACAGGCAGTTCTCAAAGTTGATGTGCTGCAAGTGTAAGAATCTGAGTGACTTTGACAAGGGCCAAATTGTGATGGCTGGACAACTGGGTCAGAGCATCTCCAAAACATCACGTCTTGTGGGGTGTTCCTGGTATGCAGTGGTTAGTGCCTAATAAAAGTGGTCCAAGGTAGGACAACCAGTGAACCGATGACAGGGTCATGGGCGCCCAAGGCTCACTGATGTGCGTGGGGAGCAAAGGCTAGCCCATCTGGTCTGATCCCACAGAAGAGCTACTGTTAATGCTCTCCTGTTAAAAGTTAATGCTGGCTATTATAGAAAGATGTTAGAACATACAGTGCATTGCAGCTTGCTGCCTATGGGGCTGACTGGAGACCAGTCAGAGTGCCCTTGCTGGCCCCTGTCCACCACTGAAAGCACCTACAATGGGCATGTGAGCATCAGAATTGGACCATGGAGCAATGGTGTGTGTGCATCGCTTACCTGGGAAAGAGATGGCTGCTGGGAAACCTTGGGTCCTTACATTCATGTGGATGTTACTTTGACACGTACTACCTACCTAAACATTGTTGTAGACCAAGTACACACCTTCATGGTAACGGTACTCCCTAATGACAGTGACCTCTTTCAGCAGGATAATGCGCTCTGACACACTGCAAATATTACTCAGGAACAGTTTGAGGAACATGACAAAGAGTTCAAGGTGTTGACTCGGCCTCCAAGTTCCGATCGAGCGTCTGTGGGATGTGCTGGACAAACAAGTCCGATCCATGGAGGCCCCACCTCGCAACTTACAGGACTTAAAGGATCTGCTGCTAACGTTTTGGTGCCAGATACCACAGCACACCTTCAGAGGTCTTGTGGAGTCTATGCCTCGACGGGTCAGAGCTGTTTTGGCAACACGGGTGGACCGATACAATGTTATGCGTTGGTTTTTATGTTATACAATGAAATGAAAGTGTTCATAGTATCAAAATGAAAACAATATTAAACAGAAAACAGTAAAACAATAAATTAAAAATCAAATCAAAGTCTGCATTTTGCTGTTCGAGCTAGAGTATATAAATTGTCTTGTTTACACTGTGGTGCAGTTTTCTAAGAAATATATCAGTAGATTGTTTCAGACTTCTCAGTAGCTAATATCCCACACAACCTTGATGTGTTTTTTTGTTTTGTTTTGTTTTGTTTTTTAATTCAGAAATGTGATCTATTACATATTACATGAATTCACTTTGGATTAATATAGCCACATAAGGCAAAAGTTATATAAAACATGTAGGGTGCCAAGACTTTTGCATAGTAAATATTATACACATGGACGAAGACAGTCAGTATTTTTAGTTAGAATTTAATATAAATCTGAAAGTTTATATAATTTGTTCCAGTGTGTGTGGGAGACATTAAGCAAAATGAAACAAGTTGGAGATTTATTATTATTATTATTATTTTTTTTTTTTTTTTTGTAGACTTGGGTCTGTATTCATCATTGCACAAGGAGCGTAAAATTTTGCTTTATTGAATAATCTCACTTGACATTAATAAAAGCTCATAAGTGTTCTGCAGAAGAGAAAACCATTTCCTTGGCATTTAAACTTGAATTTATCCCAGTTCGCTGTACTACTATTAAAGAGAATAAAGACAGAAACCCATTTGATCTATAGCAGGGAGAGAATTTAGTTCTGCATTGCTGATTTAAATCTAAAATCATTGCCTTAATCTTAAGTGCACAGCACCTTTTGTGTGGGATTAGAAGGGAGAACTAAATAATACGCTTGCTGGCAGTGAGATTACGCACAAGAGCAAAAAGAAATAGATAAATGATTTATTTTTTTTATTATTATTATTATTTAAATCAATGTTTTCAGTGTGCCATCCTGAGGAAGAAGATTTTGACCATAATCATTGAAAGTATGAATTCAATATTCATCATAATTAAATTAATTTGAATATCGTTCAATTATTGTTACACATATTTACTATGCAAGTCAACCTGATTGTATTAGCTATTATAAATGAATCCTTCTTTAACACAGAAAGACAGTTATGTGTTTTGGTGTGTAGTGAGTGCACGATCTCATGACCTCTATTTAGTACCTCAGTCTTCATTAAGTTGTATGCACAAGTAACTATTAATGCACTATTTAAATGCGCTGGATCAAGTGCTATTTTATATGCTTCTGAATAATAACAGTGGAAGCCATATTGTTAAATTAAACCAAATTTGCAATGTGATCATTACAAATCTAAGACTATTCATGCAGTAAGACTGTATATCAGCAATATGCTAGATTCCTATTAGATGTTTATTTTAATGCTTCACCATCTTAGATTCTTCTACGTAACTCAACTCTGCATGTGCGGAACCTTCTCCATGTGAATTGTAATATAACTTCATAACAGCTTCCCCTAAATGGAAGGTTATACTTACCTAAAATCTTGAAATTTAAATTAAATTCAGTTTTTATATAATTATATAACAATATACAACAATAAACATAGTCATAAAGTAGCTTTACAGAAATCTGCATATCGATTTCAGTCCCTAATGAGTAAGCTAGAGAAGAGGAGAAAAACTTTCATTACTGAAACGTTTGTCATTTTTGCAATCATTTTCTGTTTGGCCTACAAAACCATTTCGACACAATTTAACTAGAAGATCGATAAATGAAATGTGTGATCATGACGGATCACTTTCTGATGCTGTGGATGATCCCCCATGGAAACCTGAAAGATTTGCACTTTATTCAAATGTGTACCTAAGAACTGTTGCTGTAATCATAAAGTCTGTCATGTGCTCATTCCAGGACTCTTACTCACAATTTGTTCACACTGAACATCCTTTCATCACACTTTTGTATGTTTAAAAGTATTGTTGGACTTTATAGTATACAGTTGTAGCAGAGTAACGATTCATAATCACACTATCTGGTGTCACCCAGAAAAGGACGGGCTTCCTTTGGAGTTTGGTTCCTCTCAAGGTTCTTCCTCACATCATCACCTCAGAGAGTTTTTCCTTATCCTCACATGCTTATGTTGATAAAATACCAAGCACATTCAGGACAGTGGATTTACATTTAGTGATATCCTCAAAACTAAAAAAAAAAAAAAAAAATGCAATGCTCAAACAGCTGAAAATGGTGGAAAAAAATTGAATAAGTGACAACTAACACTCTTTAGCATGTTAGAAAGTACATATTAGTAAAGGAGAACATTCAAAAGTTATATACACATATATATATATATATATATGTATATATGTATGTATGTATGTATGTATGTATGTATATATTCTCATTCTGTTTTGCATCCTTTGAGCAGCTTTCTTGGACTATTTAAGTTGTAATATTCAGCCCCCATTCTTTCTGGCAGCTCTGTTATAACTCTACAGATGTCATAAACTGCCATCAGATAAGGTCTGGAGAGAGTCATGGTGTAATTTCTTTCTTCTGGTTCTTTTCAAGTTACTTTTCTGGATTTCTTTTGTAGATATATCATAAAACAGAGGTATGTTTACTCTTTTCATTCCAAGTACCATGGTTGTTATAAACCTTTGCACTCCAACATAGTTTATAATGCTGTTGGGAAACAGGGTTCAGAACTGGGCAGTGGACCTAACGTCTACTAGGTTTTACCAAAAGCATGGTGCTCCACCCTTGGTCTTGAAAGTCAAGTTCTTTGTGCAGGGGTCACAGGCTGGGTCAGGGTCAAGCAGAGGGCTTACAAAGCCTGAGAAGTCCTCCACACTAAAGTTCACTGTTGCACCAAAAGATCAACAGTTGCTTAATAAATCTCAGTCCAGCAGATTGCAGAGTCAACATTTTTTTTAAACAATGACCATTGGGTTTAGGTTCCACAGGTTTTTAAATAAAGCTTCAACATTGCCCTTGGGTTAAATGTCATCTGGATGAGACCATGAGGTTCAAAAAATTTCTTGCTTGATTTTTGGTGAAAACTACATGGCTGACGAGAGCGAGGGAAGCTTTTTACTGAATCGTACATTAGTAATTAAAAATATTTGAACAGTTGAACAGTTTTTTTGTTGAGCAGAATGCTGACCTCCTCCCATCAGCATTCGGTTTTAATGCTGCAGGTCAAAAGGGTGATGAGAGTAGTGGGTGATCACAGCATACTCACATTAGTGTATCCCATGCTGTCACTGAAATAATACATGAAACCAATCCATCATTAAAAGTGTCTGAAAGCAGGATTCGCATCACATCTGTCCTGTCTGATCATTGGTTTAGATATATACAATTATGCACATACATACACAAAGAAATAGTGTCGCAAGCAAACATGTGCAAAATACAAAGTCAGAGAGAGAGAGAGAGAGAGAGAAGCACTGCAGTAAGTGCATTTAAGTCGGCTGAGCCATAAAAAATTATAAGGTCAGTTCATGTACTGTAGCCTAACAGCAGAATGAACTAGTTTCTATAGATAGCCATATGATGAAGGGTTATACGGTTCAAAAGCAACTTGTTCATGCAACTTGTATCATGTTCTGGTTCTTTAAGAAGCTTTAGCCTATTTTAAGAAATCCATTTTCTTAATATAAGCTACAAAGCCTATCCTTTTAGTGTCTGGAAAACTCTAAAGTATAGGGAAATATTTAGGATAAAAAGATAGTAAGAGATACAAAGGGTTTTTAACTAAAGAGTACCAAACTGCTAGACATATTCTAGCTATTAAGCAGATAAGTGTAGAGTATAAATACAGGGGGATAGAAAACAACAACAACTGGGTAATCCTTCCGGAATCAAGTCAGTTTTACACTATACGATTTCAGCCGTCTTTTAAAACAATGGTCACCAACCCTGTTCCTGGAGATCTACCTTCCTACAGACGTTAACTCCAACCATAATCGTGCCCACCTGATCATCTAATCATTAGAATCCTTAAGAAGTTCTTGATCAGCTAAAACAGGTATGGTAGATTTTGGTTGGAGATGAAACCTGCAGGAAGGTAGATCTCAAGAAAGAGGGCTGGTGACCACTGTTTTAAAGCTTATCTTGTCACACTGTTAAAGTTTCCAATAAAATCTTGACCATTTTTTTTTTGTGTGTGAAAATGAGCATTCTCCATGTCAGATTATATGATGAAGATCCTCTAAAGATAGACCTGTGGTTAAAGAAAATGAGTGTTCTGCTTATGTTATTAATCAGCATGATTGGTGCTCATGCAGAAAATAGTGTTGCAAAAACATTCTTCAAAGTGAATTTGACATAATAAGGATAATTTTTTCTTGTTGCATTCAACTATAAATCATAACTTAAGACTAGGGGAAAAAAGAACCTGGAATTCCTACTCAGAAACTTGTAAAGGTCTCCTCGTGTTCAACACATGACTGCATATCATCATGGCTGCTCACAGCCTTTAAATGAGTTATACTGTATACTGTATATAGTGCTAGCATTTGCGTTAGATTAATAAGCATACTAGCTTATTAGCTTATTAAATCTTTAACACTGACATACAACTTGCTGTTTTGAGGAGCTACATAAATACATCACTCATATTAGCTAGCTAGATTATTTCATTAACATTAGCTAGCTAGATTATTTCTAACAGAACAAAAACATCTGGGTTACGCATGTAATCCTGTTCTCTGAGAAGGGAACGAGACGTTGCGAGAGCTCCATGCAGTGGGAAGCGCGTGACCAGCATCTGAAGCTTGTGTAACATCATGCTATTTATATTTTTATTTACACTATTTATAGGCCTGCCATGGTCAGGTGACATGGCAATTAAGTGCGTCGTGTGATATAAAAATGGCACCTGTGAACTGTGCTGTCAGCCTCTATTATCTGAAGCAAAGATGCAATTCACAGGCATGCCCCAGTATAACGAAGCTACACAACATCTCGTTCCCTTCTCAGGGAACAGGGTTACATGCATAACCAGACATTCCCTTTCAAAGGGAACTCAACGTTGCATGAGCTTCACGCTGTGGGAACAACAATACCCACTCCGTCATACTGAGGGCATGGCCTGTTCAAAAGATCCGAGCTCGAGGGTCACTGCAAGACACTCGAGCCCAGGGTGGAATGTATATCAAATTAATGTGTGCAGCATAGACCACCCTGCCACAGCACACATCCTGTAAGGGTACCCCTTTGGACAAAGCCTTCAAGGAGGTCACCCCCCTAGTGGTATGAGCCCTTATGCCCAGAGGCGTAGCGAGACCACGCGCCTCATATGTGATGGAGAATGCTTCCATTATCCAATTAGAGATGCACTGCTTTGACACAGCATCACCTCTACTGTCGCCTCTACTGTCGCCTCACTAACTTACACCACTGGCCAGAGAGGTGGACGTAAGTACAGAGAGCCCTTACTGGACACAGTGGGTGCAATTTCTCTTGTTCTGGTGTGAGGAATGGAAGAGGGCAGAAAGCCTGCAGCACTACTGCCTGGGCAGCAGACATAGGCACTTTCGGAATATAATCCGGCCTAGGATACAGGAAGGCCTTGGCTAATCCAGGGGCAAAGTCAAGGCAGGAAGGGGCAACAGAGAGAGCTTGTAGATCTCCTACTCACTTGAGAGATGTCAGGGCCAGCAGAAGAGCTACCTTTAGTGTCAGAACCTTCTCTGAGGCTGACTCTAAGGGCTCAAATGGGGCACCTGACAGACCTTCCAGGACCACAGAAAGGTCCCAGGAAGGTATGCATGGTCAGCCCCTGCTTTGACAGGATGTCTGCCCCAACATTCCGGTTGCCTGGAATGTACATTGCACTCACTGACAAAACCTTTCCCTCTGCCCAGAGAAAAATTAGTTGCACCTGCCTGAACAGGGAATGTGAATGTAACCCTCCCTGGTGATTGATATATGAGATCACCACTGTGTTGTCTGTCACAACTAACACATGGTGACCTCTCAATTGAGGAAGAAAGAATTTCAGTGCTAGAAATATGGCCTGCATTCCTAGGCAATTTATATGCCAGTCCAGATGAGTGCCACTCCAGAGACCATGAGCTGGACAACTGTCTAAGACCATCCCATGAGGACGGCGTCTGTCATTACTGTCTTGCGATAAGGAGTCATGCCTAGAGTGTGACCTGAGGCTAGAAACTGGGAATACCTCCAATTTCTCAGAGCACGTCGGCATCATTCACATGACACTGATTATTCTCAGAGGTTTCATCCTTGGACAAAACCCCTGTCTTTTCAGCCACCACTGAAACGGTCTCATGTGCAATAGGCCCAATGGTATGACATTGGCTGCTGTTACCATAAGCCCCAACAGTCTCTCGTAAAAACTGGAGGGGATGCCCAGACCAAGGGCATAGGATTGACCCTACGTGTGTTGGGGATAGAAATGCCCTCATCATAGTATAATCCCATATCACCCCTAGAAAAGTTGTCCTCTGCACTAGAGAAAGCATACATTTCTTGAGGTTCAACATGTGCCCCAAGCACCTCATGTGGACGACGTCCCCTGTTATGTCCCTCCGCGGCCCATCAGGACCGCTCCATCTTTGTCAGCTTGGCCTTTATATTATTCTCAGATCAGGCCTATTAGCAGGCTGCGACTGGGGCCACCCGGTCCCCCTGGTTCTCAGTGGGGGGAGGCGGGCCACCACACTCGCCTTCTGTGCCTCTGTCGCACTAGCGCTGATCCAAATGAGATCCCCAGGACCTGAGACGGCTGGCTGCCTTGGATCCGTGAGACTCTTGAACCCAACTCCCTTCGGCCAAGAAGAGAGCGAGCCGCGAGCGGAGCTGCCTGATCATAAGGAGTTCACAATGTGCACAGTCAAACGAGGGCTGCCTTGGAGTGTTCCATCCTTAGACACTTCCTGAATTCTCTCTCACTCATACTTTTCTCTTTTTTTTTCTTAAAGGGACATGAAGAAACATGCAGTCTCGCTGAAGATAATAAGGCTGATGGTGCAGTTCTTTATATCATGCGATGCGCTTAATTGCCACATCACCTGATCACGGCAGGCCTATAAATAGGCATGATGTTACACAAGTGTCAGATACCGGTCATGTGTGAGGGCGCTTCCCACAGCATGAAACTCATGCAACGTTGCGGTCCCTTTGAAAGGGAACATGGAGGCATCTGACTTCAAACTGATCTCATCTCACAACCAAATAATTCTTTTATGAATAGCAATTTTTGTCTATGACAGCAAAATCAGGTAAAAAATCATTGACTTACATTTCTGATTTAAACGGAAATTTGTCAAATAAAGTTAAAAGTTGAATGAAAGTAAAGTTATTTGGACTAAAAGATGGCACACTCTCCTCTCAGAGCTGTTGAAATTGTATATATTTATATATAGATAGTTTATTTCCTTCTTAAATGTCTGTAAATTAAATAAGAATTAGTGTAAATCTCTATGCATCACCTTTATTATTGTTATTCTAAATAATACAACTGCAATGTACTGTATTTCATCGCATCATTTTCTTCTTAAAACATATAATCAGGCATTCCAACACACAAAATATGGCTGAAATATCTTGGCACTCCGTTAAAACAATTACCCAGCACTTTAGAGTTTGTACCATACACTTACCAGGTTAATAATTTAGGTTGTTGTAAAAGCAAGAAGCACAGAACATTACTGTAATGATGATTTGCTCTGGGTTTGCAGATTTGTAACCCTCTTCCCAAGAGTCAGCTTTGTGATAAATAAATATTATCCAAGTTCAATATAATATGTAGCCTATAAACTGTGCATGCTCCGATGAACTGATGTAACCTATTTTTAGTAGAGGCTCTCGCTGTGAGCTATTAGTCCACACTGTGGTCCTCACTAGGCTAATATAGAATAAACACGGTTTTTATGTTGTATTATTGATGCTGCACTCCTGCATAGCAGCTCCCCCTGACCCTCATTACGCACGCTTTTTAAAGAACGCACCCGGTTGCTATGGACACCGCTCTTATGCTGAGAAGCGCGCGCCCTTCTTCTGTTCGAACGTTTAGAATTCAGGTCACGCGCGACACCCGCTGATTGTAATTTTCATTTTCTTCACAGGCTCTTTAAGCCCGTTTGCCAGCACTTATTTGCCGTTTTCTCTCAGCCAAACACACTGTGACAGGACAGCTATGGTGCAATTAATCACGCCGAGAGAAACCAGTCTTCTTCTTCTTCTTTTTCTTCACAACTCCATAACCAATCACACCATCCTTTCTAAAACAAGCTAATTCAGTGCAAAATACAGTTTGAGGGTTTTGTTAAGGTACAAACATATAAATGGGAGGAAAAATGTCTCCATTCTACTTAGCCTGAAGGAGGACAGTCTCTTCAGTGTTTTCAGTTAATTACTATCACACAGAGGCTTAGCAAGAATTTCGTCTGGGTGGTCGGGGTTGCCCTCACCACTACCATAATATCCACAACCAAAGACAGTAATCACATTAATTTTTTATTTATAATCCATCACCGTTATACAGGCTTTTAATACAAACATGCAAAAAATTTCACCTCCAATCTTTCTGAGAATCGTCTGAGACACAACTTCCAAATAAGAGAATTATTTTGAAATATTCAAAAGTTAGTTGAGGTCCAGAATCTACCAAAGAATAGTTAAAGAAGAATAAAGTTAATGCTTTGGAATGGCCAAGTCAAAGTCCTGACCTAAATCCAATAGAGATGTTGTGGAAGGACCTGAAGCAAGCAGTTCATGTGAGGAAACCCACCAACATCCCAGAGTTGAAGCTGTTCTATACTGAGGAACAGGCTAAAATTCCTCCAAGCCGATGTGCAGGACTGATCAACAGTTACCGGAAATGTTTAGTTGCAGTTATTGTTGCACAAGGGGGTCACACCAGATACTGACAGCAAAGGTTCACATACTTTTGCCACTCACAGATATATAATATTGGATCATTTACCCCAATAAATAAATGACCAAGTATAATATTTTTGTCTCATTTATTTAATTTGGTTCTCTCTATCTACTTTGAGGACTTATGTGAAAATTTGATGATATTTATGCAGTCCCTCCATTTTCACAGGCTCAAAAGTAAGTAATTGGACAAACTAACGATCATAAATATTATGATTATGTTTAATACTTGGATGCAAATCCTTTGCAGTCAATGACTGCCTGAAGTCCGGAACCCATGGACACCACTAAATGCTGTGTTTCCTCCCTTGAGTCTTCCATGGTCTGGATGATTGCAGAATTCTTTTCCTGCTGAAGAAAAACCCTTTCACAACATCTAGCCAAGTAAAGAACACTCTGGAGGATATAGGCGTATCATTGTCTAGCCTACAATCTACAAGTCTACAATCAAGGGACACCTTCATTAATGTGAAGAGCTGTCCTATCAGTTTTGCAGCATTTGACTGTATCTGAGCTGAAAGCATAGCTCTTTACACTTTAGAATTTATCCTGCTACTTCTGTCAGCAGGCACCTCATCAATAAACACCAGTGACCCAGTTCCATTGGCAGTCATACATGCCATGCCATAACACTTCCTCCACATGTTTGACAGACGATGTGGTATCCTTTGGAACATGAGCCCTTCCTTTCATTCTCCATATTATTCTCTTTCAACCATTCTGGTACAAGTTCATCTTACATAAGAACTGGTCAGGCTTTTTCTAGAGGTTTTTTTTTAGGAATGTACCAAATTGGTGATTTGGCCATGCCTAAAGTTTCTGCTATCTCTCTGATAGGTCTGTGTTGTTGTTTTTTTCAGTCTAATGATGGCCTCCTTCACTGGCATCGAAACCTCTTTGGACCGCATATTGAGAGTTCAGCTATTAATAGCTATCAAATGCAAATTCAACACTTGGAATCAACTCCAGACCTTTAATCTCCTTGAAACTGTTTATCAGTCAAATGTCCAATTACTTTTGAGCCTGTGAAAATGGACGGACTCCTTTTAAAATATGGGGCTCTGTAAAATATGTAAAATATGACAGCGGAACGTATAAAACCATGCAGATACATGTTTTCATCAAGCATCTGAATGTGGGAAAAATGTGTTTATAGTGACTTTGAATGTGGCATGGTTGTTGGTGCAGAAAGGCTGGTTTGAGAATTTCAGAAACTGCTGATCTCCTGGAATCACAAACATCAAAACATCCAGTGAGCAGGAGTTCTTTGGGCAGAAATGCTTTGTTGTTGAGGGAGAGATCAGAGGAGAATGACCAGACTGGTTTGAGCTGACAGGCAGACTACGGTAAGTGAAATAACTACTCTTTGCAACCATGGTGAGCAGAAAAGCATCTCAGAAAGCACAACACATCGAACCTTGAGGAGTATGGCTTACAGCAGAAGAAGACTACATCGGCTTCCTCTCCTGTCATTTTAACACCTTGTTGTGAGAATCAGGAAACTACAGACTGAAATGTTTTATGTAAATTGTGTGACTTGTTGCTACGTTGCAATATCATTTTTTGCGAAATTAACCCTACAGATAAAACAGACAGATGAGGGCCTCTGTAAATTAATAATGATGCTGTAAAGAACTTTCAAAGATGGCAGGCTTTTTTTCTCTTAAAATGTATCTTAAAATGGTACAGCCTAGTTAGTTTTAGGAAACTACATAATTTGCATAATTTTTCTTGTATCTAGAATATTGAATGGTGATAATGCTACATGTTTTCTTCCATCTGTTCTTCAATGTTGTATATGCATTGCTTTCTAATATTGCTTTAATGAATTGCATTTTTGAGTGTAATAATAAATTCATATATGAAACTTCAAACAGAAATGGTTACCATCATTCCTGCGTAATGTGACATTTGTGAGTGAAACAGGACATTTGTGTCAGAAATTATGCTTGTCTTTGGGTTTTCCTTAGGATTATTTTGAATTGCAAATAATTGGGCGCACGAGCATGAGAATGAAGTCAGAGCTATTCGTCTACAGTCATTAAGGATGAATCTGCATGTAAATGGTGATATTCAGCAGTGGGTAAGACTCTTGAATTTTATTGGAAGTTTACAGAAAAAAACAAACCTTGTTTTTTTTTTTTTGTTTTTTTTTTAATGAAATACAGTGATATTAACAAATTGTGCATAAAATGAATAAAAACAGTAACTAAAGGCTGTCAAACTCAAATCCTTCTCAGGCCATATTAGATTGTTTGTGAGGCCTGTAAAGAGCCATAAACTAATGCTATAAAATATATATTTTTCAAACATATTATCTAATCTATCATCTAACACCAATAATGCGAATGTTCTGAAAGTAGAATAGGAAAAACAACAATAGTTCTAACAAAAATGATTCATCTGTATGCACTATTACATGATAAAAGTGAGTAAATATTTTCATATACAGTACTATGCAGAAGTCTTGCAAAGAAATGCAGTAAAGTTAAGATGCCTTAAAGTACTATAAAGAGCAGTAAACAGTAATAAAGTAAACAAAGCCAGTATTTGCTGTGAGAACCCTCTGCTATAATAAAAGGAAAAAAATGTGACAGGTAAAATTTGTTCAGTTTTACAGTATAAGGAAATTGGCTGCAAGTTTTACTGAGCATCTGCCACAGTTCTTTTGGAGACTCTGACTGTCAGTTATTTTATTTATTTTTTATTTTTTGCAAAACCCAGCAGTTTTCATAATGTTTTTTTTTGTTAAGAAATATGTTAAGATATATAAAATGTTTTTGTACAGATTCAAATATGCAGCGGTTATAAAATAAACATCTATAACACATTTTGTACTAAACAAAAAGGTGCCTAAGACTTTTGCACATCTATTTTCCAAATATAGAAAATATGTAACATAAAAAAAAAAAAAAAGATTTAAGAAGAAGTCTCTGCTAAGAATATACATGTCCTCAGTCTCACATTTCTCCTGTTGTTACACTCAATCAACATTTCTTTTTTCTTTTCAGCATATTTGTAAGTCTCTACACTGGCCGATGCATTTCTGTATTTGATGTGAATTATTGAATCAAAATAAAAGCCAACACCCGAAATATTTCTTACTTCAAACACAGGAAAAAGGCATCCATTTTAACTAGAGTTTCAGCCAGGTGAGATGTGAGCCCATGTGCGCTGTACATTCACATCTTATCAAGTGAAAATATCTTGAATGTAGTCATATTTATCTAGTATGTCCTATTATAAGATTACAATAAACCAAATATAAGATTACTATTTCTAGACATCTTGAATAATTTCAATCTTGAAATAATCTTGTTCTACAGCAAAAAAAGGGAATATGTGGTGGGTCAGATTTAATAGAATGCAGTATATTACATATAACTTACATAAAATATTTCTCATCAAGTTTCTCATCAAAATGTGACTTCATTGCTTATACTAAACTCAACTGCGACAAGTTTTTAAGTACTAAATTTAATTATGTAAATTATGAGCATGAGCAATTCACATAGTATTAACGCAAACCAATTACATTATGAAATCTCACAAGGATCTTGGCAATTGACAGGAACTATTACTATAGTATTAAATTAACATGATTGAAACGTGGTAGAATAGCGCAGTGGTAATGCAGCCCTCGTAAGACGCCAATGAAACGGGTTCGATGCTCAGGTGAGAGCACGGAATGTGATTTTTATTCAGGGCTTTGAAAAGACATGATCAAATCACGTTGGCTGTACAAAAACATATTATGTTAATGTCACTCAATTCAATCACGTGGAACCAATATATGCATTTGAATTAAGTAAATTCCAATTCGGTGAGTTTTTATTTTTCAGTGTATTAGTAGAATATTTTGCTAATTTTAAGCATTTCTAGGAAGAAGAAAATCTGCCAATGGACAAAAAAAAAAGTGTAACTGTCTAGAAATAGGGTTAATAATCTTATATTTGGTTTATTGTATGTAAGTATATTATACTTGGAAATATTAGATATACAGTATCTCACAAAAGTGAGTACACCCCTCACATTTTTGTAAATATTTGATTATATCTTTTCATGTG
>JANDJT010000164.1:3746908-3758046 GCA_024331685.1 Stegophilus panzeri
GAGAGAGAGAGAAAGAGAGAGAGAGAGAGAGAGAGAGAGAGAGAGAGAGAGAGAGAGAGGGAAATAGAGAGAAAAAGACAGAGAGAGAGAGAGAGAGAAATAGAGAGAAAGAGAGAGAGAGAGAGAGAGAGAGAGAGAGAAATAGAGAGAAAAAGACCGAGAGAGAGAGGGGGGGGGATAGAGAGAAAAAGACAGAGAGAGAGAGAGAGAGAGAGAGAGAGAAATAGGGAGAAAAAGACCGAGAGAGAGGGGGGGGGATAGAGAGAAAAAGACCGAGAGAGAGAGAGAGAGAGAGAGAGAGAGAGAGAGACAGATGAACAATCGACAGAGAGAGATGAATATTCTACACACTTTCTTTCTGTGCCACTATTCATATTTTCCATTTTATAAACCGGCCTGCTTGATAGCACCTCGTCACTTTGTGAAGAATCACGAGTGCATCTACTGGTGAGACACAAATAACCTTATAACCCTGAAAAAACGTTAAACTCTCTGAGAGAATCGAATAATATTGTCATTTTCCACCATATCACTCTTGATTTCTCGATTCTGATTGGTCGAACCTGTTATAATGCGTTATAGTAACTTACACAGGGACTTGGATCTTGGACACTACACATAAAAAGATGTAAAAAAATAAATAAAATAATAATAATAATAATAATAATAATAAATACCAAACATGTAACTGTTTGGTATTTGTTATTATTATTATTATTATTATTATTATTATTATTATTATTATTATTATTATATCATAATAAAATAGTGTTTCTGAATAATACATATTAATTATGAATTTTGATTATTTATTATTATTATTATTAATAATAATAATAATAATAATAATAATAAATCTAATATATCGTTGATTATTTTCTTATAACAGCACATCCTGAAGGGTTTTATTCTTTACAAATAACACTTTACGAATATAAAATTTGCTTTCGCATACGATGGACCGTATATGAAGTCAAAGAAATACAAATTGGAAATGTGATGCAAGCAGGCATTCATGCTGATGTTTACTAAAGCTAATTATAAAAAATGTGAAAAATCATCTTCACATGATTAAAAGCGATGTCCAAAATAAATTCTATATAGTCTGTTTAGACACAGCTAAACACAGCTGCTTTTCTACAAGATCCCTTTCAAGTTAGATCCCTTTCAAAATGACCTGAAGACTAGAATCAGTCCCTTCAAGATTTCACGATTTTCGATCACAGACATGAACGACAAATCAAGCAAACTTCACAATATTCGGAGGAGCTTGCTTTTTTTTTTCCGAAATTACTGCAGATTTTCCACAGATTCGGGCCAAAATGCGTCATGTGACGCCATCACAACACGCATTCAGCCAAAGTCCTCTTCGATTCATGTGCGTCAAACATGAGTGCGGCTAAAAGGTCTCGTTTACCAACAAACATCACTGTTAAAGACCGTGCAAAAGAATTTCGTGCAATTGCAAGTTTGGCAAATCAAGTTGTTTTCCTCATAAAAAAAAAAAAAAAAAAGCACAAAAAAACTCACAATTGCATCACAATTTATTTATTTATTTAATTAATTCAAAGCCACAGCAAAAAACAAGCATTTTTGGCCGAAACAATCACAAACAAATGCTAAATCCTGTACGGAGTGCTTAAAAATCTTTCAAACTCAGAGCAGTTGATCTGCTGTTAAACAGATTTCATACTGAAGCTTTAAAATTGTAAAATGCTCTGCTTATTTATTTATTTATTTTTTACAGGATTCTTTTCGTTTGGACTCCTTTAAAGTCATTTATGCCAAGTCACTCGTGTGTAAAAGTATAATCAAACTCAATTTTTTTCAGTTTTGTTAAAGGCAACACTACTGATTTTTTTCTGTCAGCTGGTACTGAATCACGATAATATACATTATTATATACAAGTAGTGATGACTCGGTCTTCGTTTCCATAAGGTTTTAAAAGTAAAAGAGCACAGAAAAAATGTCACTGAACTGGCTCATGTACAGCATCAGGGTTTTTTTTAGGGAGGGGAGACTCTGAAAATCAGATTGCCCTCATGCTGAGAGACGAGAGCGAGATTGAAACGAGAGCGAAGGGAGATGTGGGGAGCTTGTTAGGGGAAGTCGATTAAATAAATAATGACTTCATGTTCAGGGCCCCCGCCAGCCGCCTGAAGAACAAGAAGCACATCTCGCTGAATTGGGCTGGGAGTGAGGAATTAGCTGAGTTAGCATAAGTAAGTGAATACTTAGCATAACACAAGGCTAATGGAGTGGGCGCACGGTGGCTTAGTGGTTAGCACGTTTGCCTCACACCTCCAGGGTCGGGGGTTCGATTCCCACCGTGGCCCTGTGTGTGCAGGGTTTGCATGTTCTCCCCATGCTGCGAGGGTTTCCTCCCCCAGTCCAAAGACATGCATGGTAAGCTGATTGGTGTGTCCAAATGAGTGTCTGATTGGCGTGTGTGAATGTGTGCCCTGTGATGGATTGGCGATCCAGGGTGTACCTTGTGCCCGCTGCTCCCTGGGATAGGCTCCAGGTTTCCCTGTGACCCTGAAAAGGATAAAGCGGTATGATGGATGGATGGATGGAAGGCTAATGGACCTAGACTTGGACTGTATAATGTTTTGTTGAGTGGATTTATATTAAAACACTGTTGAATGCTTGATTCTGATTGGTCAGAAGGTGGGTGATATTTCGGTGAAGGTTCCTGTACAGAGTTGAGTTGTTTATTTAGCGTATATATGGAAGGAGTCTCCAGTGTCAGCATTTTCGAACACTCTTCAGGACAGAGTGCTTTGCGCTTAGCGGTTTCTCAGTAACATGACAAGCTGCATTTTTTTTTTTCAGTAACTTCAAGAGAAATAAAAAAAAGAAGCTGGTGTTTATAGCTACTATAATCTAACTGATAACAAACACTAACTTTTCACAGATGCTCCATAATGCAACTATAAATGGATAAAAAGTACAAGCAAAAATATATTATCGTTGCAGAATAGCTGTTCTATAAGAGAAATAAAACATTTTCTGTGATGTGCTGTTATTGGAAAATAGGCCACTCCTAAAGTTGATTATTTTCCTATCCCAGCGTGGCCCATCATGTTTTATTCCTTACTTAAAAAGCATTAAGCTCCATCAGGAGCTGTAATGTGTCATATTGTCAAGACGATTGATGGTGCAGTGATGTAATTTTGGTTACTTTGGCAGGCTGTCATTGAAAAGCCTATTAGATTAAAAGAATAATGTGCAGCATAGGTAGTGGAAACCATAAGGAACACATCTTGAGTGTGTATCACTTTTCTAATCCAATATAACCCCATGTACAACTCAGGCATGTTTCAAATCAATGCAAGTTCACAGGCTTTTGTCTGAGCAACCCAGTAGGAAGAACGAGGATCAAATTGCATTCGTTGTGAATGTTCCAGGAGAAAAATGGCTGACATGACAAGTGAGAGAGAGAGAGAGAGAGAGAGAGAGAGAGAGAGAGAGAGAGAGAGAGAGAGAGAGAATCCAAGCACAATTCAAGCAGAAATGCAGCCTGGTGACGTTTCTACATAGAGGAATAAATGTTTGAGAATTAGATTTAATCCCTTTCTAGTGCTGTGAGAATAAGCCTGTAATTGTGTCAAGAATCTGTTTTTGCACCAGATGTAGACTCGTCTAACTGACCATGACATGGTTTTCTTTTTACATGCCTGAAGCAGAGAACAGCAAGGAATTTTTTTTTTTTTTAATAAAGTCACAGTTTTAGCGTTTCTCTATTTAGAAATGCAGATAAATCGATTTGAAAACACAAGATTCGAAAATAGGAACTGAAACGAACTCAAACGGTCTTTCGACCAAGACATTAAAAACTAAGAAAAAAAAAAAATGTGCCCGGAATCTCAGTTCTTCTGACCTTTTGTGCTTCCTTATATATTCATAATTCGGCGACAGAGATTTCATTTCTGTAACAGCAGCATTTAATATAAATAGTCTCACTGTGACATTTCCCTTTCATACTCCTCAATGCATTTATATTGCGCTGGCATTTAGGAACCACTCCTCTTTTTTTTTTTTTTTTTTTTTTTGAATTGGCCATCACAGCTCAATCATAAAACATTATGGTTATGAAATGACAGAATGCCTGCACCACATGTCTGTCCAATGTCACTATTCATAACAGTGAAAGGTGAAAGCAATATATTGCTATACAGTGTTGACCTTTTTGAATCGTCTCTTTATAGCTCTATACGTTATCTGGGCTGTTGGCTAACGATTCTCTTTACAGATCGGCTTCTGTGGGTTTATGAATGATAATTTGTTGCATAATTGTGCTTTTATTGGTGCTAAGTGTGCTTTTATTGTGGCCTATGGACATATTCGCATAACAAATGCAACCATGAATGTTGGACTATGTATGCACTGAATACACTCGGTGTATCAACATGACCACGCACACACTTACAAATTCTTTTTTTTTTTTTTTTTTTTAAAGAAAAGAACAAACAAACCATGACCCCTGTTGCCTTATATGCCTTATAATGCTTGGCATAAGCTTATAGAAATGCTCATAAGCACATTATAATACATTATGACATTCCATTACATGTTTCATGTGTGATGACCTTTTTACCTAAAAGTATCATATGTATTAAACATTATATTGATGTAAATCTAATATTTATATGTAGATATATTACGTAAACATAATATGTTCATATTTACATGTGAATACAATAATAATATTCATAACTGCACTTTAATGTGTGACATTTGAACCACCTTGAAGCTACTGTTCAATGCATCGCCGATCAAACACTCACCACAGGGAGGCCATTATTGATGCCCACTCCGTCCTGCTCCATCATGTTCCTGGAGATGGTTATAGAGGGCAGATCCAGGCTCTGAGGTGGGAACTGCGGGGTGAAATGGACTCGCTGAGGGTTGGGATGTTCAGGAAGCCCGGGGAAAGACGAGCCCCCATCGTGGAGACCCAGGCCGGACTCAGTCTCCGGAGGAGGAGTGATGGGAGGGATCTCAAACTCTTCATCTCCGAGACTTGGAGTGTGAAACGTCTGGATGAGAGAAGGAACAACAAGAAAGAAAAAAGAAAAAAAAAGACAGTACAGGAGGTAAATAATAGTTCAAGATATACATAATATTAAACTGTATTATTTAATTTATATTTCTTGTATCTTTTCTTTAACTCTAACTACTATAACAGTATGCTCCGTGTATTTTACCGTTAGCGCTGTGCAAATTATAGAGATTATCCGAGGCCTCTGAGTCCATAAAGCTTATTATAGTCAGCGTGCCAACCAACTACTGTGACATCTGACCCAAACCACGTCTTCTGGATTGTTGCGATTGGAGACGTGCTAAGCCGAGCAATTTCAATCATACAAAAGGCATTAATATTCCACTCAAGAAGTCCATTGGTGGAGAATATAGCATAGTAAAGGAGACATCATGCCATGGATATCATTCTGCCATCAATAAAGCAAGCAGCCATAATCAAGACTAGTTCATATAATGCTGGAATGATGCTCAGAAATGTTTGTTTTTTTAAAAAAAAAAAAAAACAACAAAAAAAAAACAGGCTTTTAAATATTTCTCACAGATGCTTTTGCTTAGTTCAAAAATGTTCAGCTTTGTTCCTAATGCTCACAGCCGTAAATCTGCTCATCAAGCTGCCAAATCCTGCAGCCTCAGAATTAAACTCCACCGTCACGCTTAATTTACTTAGTTTGACTTCTTGGAGATGGAATTCTTCAAGTTCTTACAGTTCTCTCCATCCTAGCAGCCTTCCAGTACATTTTTTTTGTTCTTTCTCTCCATCTGCCTGTCAGTCCTGCTGTCTTTCTCTCTTGTCTCTGTCTCTTTCTGGGGATTTCTCTTTTCTACTTTCCAGCACCCAGTCTTTTTTATCTCTATACCTACAGCACCAGCATTATAGATGATCTATCCCCAGTCTCTGGACTTCTTGTATGAGATTGAATTTTGATTTGCTTATCTTAAAGTGGAATTTTCCTATAAAATATCCCATTAGTTAATTAGTTAAAGACTTTATAACCTAGAGGATGATTGTGTGGTGGTGTGAGAAAATACTGTCTGATGTTGCTGTGGATGAATTCTGGATGGAGTTTTGGCCAAAATGTCTAGAACATATTTTGATGTTTCAGCTTTAAGAACCCAGAAATATATTTCATCAAAATGATGTGAAAATGTTTGTTTTTTATTATTGATTTTCTAACCTTGCCTTGGCTGTCTTCTTACAAAGACCATGCTGTGGAAGGAAGCAGTTTAACTAATGCAGGCTAAATGCCTAAAGATGTCTAAAACCTTGCTAGATAAGTGTGATTTACTCACACACTGAATGTCACGCTTTGATCAAGTTGTCATGTAGTTACTTTCCATAGCAGACCAGATCTGATCAGTTCAGTTTCTAATCAGATACTGACGGTCAAAATGCATGTGATGCTCCTGCGCTGCAGTCTGAATGAAACCCTTAAATGTTATTTTCACTTATGGGGGAAATCAGACTTTAACGATAAGCGATATAACTTGTACTTGAAATGTATTCAAAAGAGAAACATTTCATTGCGTATACAAAATATCAAAATTTCACCCTTTCTCAGGCCACTACACAGCACAGTATAGGGCTAAAAGTATATGGACACCCTGCCATGTGGATCACATTCCAGATTTTTGCCCATTCAGCCACAAGAGTATTATTGAGGTCGGGCACTGATGTTGGGTGAGGAGGTCTGGGGTACAGTCAGCTTTCCAGTTCATCCTAAAGGTGTTCAGTGGGGTTGAGGTCAGGGCTCACTTGAGCTCTTCCAGTCCAACCTTAGCAAACCATGTCTTCATGGAGCTCGCTTTGTGAACAGGAGCATCGTCATGCTGGAACAGGTTCGTGCCTTTTAGTTCTAGTGAAATCTCAATGCTATGGCATACAAAGACATTCGAGACAATTGTGTGCTTCCAAATTTGTGGGAACAGATTGGGGAAGAACCACATATGGGTGTGATGGTCAGGTGTCACATCATGTAATCGTCCATTTGGTCATTTAACCTTGAAGAAATGTGATGATGAATGACAGGTCAAAGATTTACATCACTCTTGAAGGTCACTGTAAGGAGTCTCCGAGGTTTGGATAAGGAAATTTCTAAAAGCAAATGAGAATGGGCGTGTTCTAAGTCACAGACTTGATGTAAGACAAGATTATTGTACTACAGAGTGATCCGAGTGAATTTCTGTCAGAAAGGGTTCTAAGAGGAACCCTTTTAAAAGGTGAAGAATTGTCCCTTAACTGTCTCACTTTAAATAGACATTCCTGAACAATTTTTTGTCTAATAGTGTAATAAAACATTAATCCAGTTTAGGCCTGACCATTTCTATGTAATAAAAATACAATTATTTTCAATAATTTGGAATTTGTAACACACATCTAGCCACTTGATGGCATATATAAATTATTACAAATAAATGTAAAATGTATTAAAAAGTAAATGTTTTAGTGATTTTGAGGCCTAGTTACTTCCAGGTTTGTCTGGTTATGATCTTTTAATAATTCTAGTCGGAATTTTTTGGCCTCGCTACTCCTCCCGCTTTATCTCCATATCTACTGTATACTTTAGTTCACTATAACCTTGTTTACTTCAGTGTCTGTGCATTCCAATCGTTTTGCATTGATCTCGAATTGCCCTGCTTTGTGTTTCTAACTCTGCTTTAACTTTAACTCTACACTAGCTTTAAATGCTCTAGTGAGGAAGAGAAAAATCTTTTTTTTTTTATCAAGGAAAACCTGGGAAAAAAAACAGGAGAGAGAACTGATGCATTACCTTGTTTTATGGAAAGTAAGCTTTGTTTTGAAAGATTACAGACTTTTATGATATATAAACCATATTCTTAGGACTCATAGAGAACTGTGTGCATGGAATTTGCTAATTTCCTAACTCTCTCGCAATAAAATGATTTCGCTTAGTGGACATCAAACCGTTTCAATAATCTCATGTCTGCAGGTTTTTAATTTTTTTTTTTTTTTTTTTACAAAATTCTGATGGACTTTGCCAGACTATACTGTCTGTTTTTATTTTTATTTATATAATCTATCATTGACATACCCAAATGATACGTAAACAATACTGTCAATAACTTACTTTTTTTTTTTTTTTTTTTTTTTAGATAATATTCTTGTTTCATTCATCTTTAATAAAAATAGTACCCTTCACTGTATTATGAGAGACGGAGAGTGAAAGAGAGAAAACTAAAGGAGAGAATGTCAGATTGAAACAATGGGCAAAAAAAGGAGAGAGTGAGAGAGACAGAGAGAGAGAGAGAGAGAGAGAGAGAGAGGAAATGGGGGTATTCTTTTGCCTTGCCCCATGACCTTTCTCTATGAATAAGACTTGCGTTGCCAGCATGTTTCTACAATAACAATGAGAAACAGAGAGAAAGAGAGAGGGACACACATAGAGAGCAAGAGAGACAGAGAGAAAGAGCAATGGCCTTTGACCTAAATCTGTCTAAAACACAGCACACACAACATATAAATACGCTTATGACCTTTAGGACTAACTAGTAACAAAATACAGACTTGGAAAGGAAAGGAACAAGAGCGAGAGAGAGCGAGAGAGCGCGAGAGAGAGAGCGAAAGAGAGAGAGAGAGAGAGAGAGAGAGAGAGAGAGGGAGTTTAAAGAGAATGATATCACTGTCTACAATGACTCGAGTTCTTCTTTATCTCCCATTGCTAATGATCATCCAAATTAACATCTGCTCCAGGAGACATCGAAGGTGTGTGTGTGTGTGTGTGTGTGTGTGTGTGTGTAAATGAGAATCGAGACACATGCAGTGGGGGCATGTCTGATGTTGGGGGATGTCATCTGTCAGCACTGGTGTGCTGGTAAGAGGTGCCAGACTGATTGTGTGTATGGTGTGTGTGTGTGTGTGTGTGTGTGTGTGTGTGTGTGTGTGATGAGTCAGTCCAGCTCTGTTAACGGTCTTTTAAACCATAAACATATAATACAGAGAGAACAATACAATATTTAATGCATTCATCCAATGTTCCATCCATCCAACTACTTATCCATCCACGTTTTCATCCACCATCTTACCATTTATCTACACACCTATCTATACATCTATCCACCTATCCTTCCATTTTGACTCACCATCCATCCATCCATCCATCTTTCTATTAACCTAGACATCCAGATCTATGTTTTTATTAATCCATCCATCCATTTATTACCATCTATCCACCAACCTAATGGTCTATCCATCCAGCCATTATTCTATCCATTCAAATTTCTACTAATCCATCCAACCATCTATCTATGCACTGATCCGGTACCTATCTATTAATTCATACATTCATCCATCTTTCTATTTAACCTATCCATCCACTTATCACCATCTATCCACCTACCCATCCTTCTATCCATTCAAATATCTATTATCAATCTACACATCTACCTATCTATTCATTGATCCAATATCTATCTATTCATTCACCTACCTATCCATCACCTATCAGTCTGCCTATGAATTCATCCTTCCACCCATCATCTATTCATCATTTATTCATCTATTTCTCATCTATCCATGTATTCATCAATTATTCCTCCATCCATCCACCTATCTATACATCCACCTATCTATACATCTGCCTGTCCAGCCATCCATCCATCCATCCATTCAGATTTGTATTAATCCAACTATTGACTCATGGCCCACCCATGCATACATTCATTTTGATATATATTCCCTATATATCCATCCATTCATACATCCTTTCTCTCCATCCACATATTCACTCATCCTTTCAGCCATCCATCCATCCATCCATCCATTCACCCGTCATCTTTCTATTCACCTATCCATCCATCATCCGTACATCCACATTCCACACACGCTCCATCCATGCAGTGTTCTGCACTCACAAATATACAGATCATGAAGTAATATCCAGAACGTCTCCATGAACTCGGTAATCTAATTCGGCAGAGCAATAACCAGCACTTGTTAGAAAAGCACTGTGCTGCAATTACTGCGTCCAGCAGCATGCTGGATCGATAGCATGGAGCTTCCAATGTCAGGAGAGCAGAAAAAGCTCTACTCCTCAAATGACAACACTGTGGCTCAGAGTCTTGCAAAACTGGCCTCCATAAAATCCATCACAACATATTTATGAGCAATTTGAGGAGGGTAATTTGATTGTACGTGACGTAGGAATCTAACAGATGGAACGAAATGTGACTGTTTTCCTGCCGAAATGGAGGAAATAGGAGCTTCTATGAGAGCAGCCTTTATTTATTCTTGGTATACAGTATATGGATATTGTAATACACTTCAGCTCAGTGTGCTCATGACTTCAGTGTACACTAAGGATGTAATTATGTGACAGTATCTGTTTACTGCTCCAACTATCTGGATCTGTATTAGGATTTAAAACCATAAAGGGAGTGGCCTAAATCTGAAGGGTTTTTTTGGTGTTGTTTTGTTTTAAATATGTTTTTAAGTCATTTAAATATGAACCCTACAACCGCGTCCCTTGAAACACTGGGAAAACCCAGGGGTAGAAATTCCAGCACTGTCACGATGGTGTGTGAATTGTCTGACAATTCCTCACTAGGACAGTGGTTCTCAGCCAGTGGTGGCTCAATGGTTAAGGCTCTGGGTTAGTGGTCAGAAGGCCGGGGGTTCAAGCCCTAGCACTGCCAAGCTGCCACTGTTGGGCCCTTGAGCAAGGCCCTTAACCCTGTCAGTTCCAAGGGTACTGTATCATGGTTGACCCTGCGCTCTTGACCCTTAACAAGCTGGGATGTGCAAAGAAAAGAATTTCATTGTGCTGTAATGTACATGTGACAAATAAAAGCTTCTTCTTCTTCTTAACCTCAGCTACACCCTTCCTGTTCATAATTGGTCAAAACTTTGTGCAGTTGGTGTTCCCTTTCAAAGGGAACTTCGACGTTGCTTTTAGCATAACACTATGGGAGCGCCTCTCGCGCGTGACCGGTATCTGAAGCTTGTGTAATATCATGCCTATTTATAGGCCTGCCATGATCAGATGATGTGGCAATTAAGTGCGTCGCGTGATATAAATATGGCACCTGTGAACCGCGCCATCAGCCTTTATTATCTTCAGCGAAAGACTGCATGTCA
>JANDJT010000164.1:3772082-3787231 GCA_024331685.1 Stegophilus panzeri
ACATACACACACACACTATCAGTTCAAAGAATGTGTGTGTCTGTGTGTGTGTGTGTATATGTATATATCTATTTATTTATTTATTTATTTTGTCAGATAAAAGCAATGCAAAAAGTCACATTTCCTAAGAATTCTTATCAAAATAGGACCATTTGGTCCTCACAAACAGCTAAAACACAAACACACACACATACAAACTGATACACAAATACTGTATATATCTAAGACTACACACATACTGTACAAGCAACCTCAATTATTTAACCTTTTTACCACAGCACTGTTGAATTCTTGATTCTGATTGGTCAGAAGGTATGGATTCGTTTACTATAACATCAAGACAAATCGTAGGTTCATATTAATGTGCTCATTCTAAACTGTACGTTATCGTTTCTATAGTAACAACTTACAGATGGACTTGTACGCTGGACGCGTCATGTTGACGGATGTTCTAAAAACTAAGGCTAATAAACATTTTTAAAAATGTGTTGTTAATTACCAAATATAAACATTGCCTTTGAAATAGCGAAGTTTCTCGAAGGACCTGTTTGTTTATGGAAGGAGTCTCCAGTGTCAGCGCCGTGTAATAGTCAGTAAGTTCAGGATAAATTACTTTGCTTTTCTGGATAACATGAAAAATTGGCAGGTTGGGGTTTTTTTGTTTTGTTTTGTCTTATTAAATCCAAAAGGTTGAAAAAAGTCTGGTGATGGAACGACTGTTTACAGCTGCTATAACGTAAGCGATAACTTGTTTCCCAGACGACAACGTTATTATAAATGTTACTATAAATAGATTATGCAACCTGCTGTTGAATACGAGGAAAACTTTATAACTTAAAATTTATTATTTAATAACTCAAAACTTAGTACTCAGAATTCTTCAGTAGCTACAGTGAACTAAAAAGAAAGTTATTTAGTTGCAAAAGTGAGATATTGTATGCCTCCATAGCGCTTAAAATCAGCCATGGACCGTGAAAAAAAAAACGCATTACAAGTGTTGTTTCAGCATTTTTTTTTCTCCACTCAGAAATCTGAAAGCCATTTTATGCACTATTACTTTCGTATCACGTTCTTGTCCAAAGGTACAAAAATACTTTTTTATTCATGTTGACCAATACTGTTTTGTTTTTTTTTTTCCTCCTTTCTATTCCCCATGTTAAAAACAACACAATAAGACAGTTATCCCAGTGTTCCGGGCTGTTCTCATTTATTGCCCTTGCGATAAGCCTACAGCCGGCACGGTGCAGAGCCAGGTGCCGAGTCTCTATAAATCTGCGCAGTACAAACCACTAAGAGCTGAATCATATATCAGTCCATTATTCTGCCACGGCTTCGGTGTATTAAACAAATGGATCAGCCTACAGCTGCGTAGAGGAAGCTAAAGAAAGGGGAGGTGGAGGCTGAGGGGGCAAAGGTTATTGTCTAATTTAAATCTTGGCTGCCTTCCCAGGCCTGTGCCACATTCCAATTTGGGGCCATGTAGCGTTGGCGATCCTGACAGGAGAGCCTGCTGAAAACGGTACGACGGCCAGAAACTTGTCGAAAAATGAAGAGATCAACAAGTCGGAGGGAGATTACCAGTCTGGCTGTAGCTAATTAGTGTCAATTATAGGAATGTGCTTATTTGCGTTTGCTTTCTGATTGATCCTGGACAAACCTCCAACGCAAATTGTCTTAACTATTTCTACCATGTATTTTTTTTTTCTTGACAAACTTAATGAAAATGACCTGTTACATAAAGACACTGGTTAAGTTTCAGTTTCATGTTAAGGAACAACTTGAAGGATTTCCACGCAGAATGACAGGTGCAGCTATTCAACTCGAACGCGCTCACGGATCATCCACGTGTCAATGAATCAATATTGAGATTGAACTGACAACCTTGCTGCGAAAATGCTTTTAAAAATAAATAAATAAATAAATAAATAAACGCCATAGCTTGACAGCACCACTTTTTTTTTTTTTTTTTTTGCACCAGTTTGTTTCTCCTTGCTGACAAGAGTAATCTGTTTTGAGTGCCGTGTTCATTTATTTTCCCTCCGTTACATTTATACCTGAACTGTCATCTTAAACATTTTACATTTCAAAAAGAACAGAGAGATTATGATAGCATGCATTCAAGGGAGAGGAGGGGGGGGTGAAATTATGATACCTAATCTTCGCCATTCATTTCTCGTCATTACGGTGACATTTTAGAGAGCTCGGGAACAAAGGAGCACTAAGGATTCATTCAGTTGCGGTGTAAAATTATTCCTCAGGCAAACGCAAGACGATGGCGGAAAGATAGGAGAAAGAATTACTGGAATTGTGTTGTGGGTTTTTTTTTTTTTTTTTTTCTTTAGGGATTTTGCTTCAGGGAGGTATTGAAAAAGTCTGGTTTAAACAGGAATGCTGTTATTAGAAGAACCAAACAAGCTTTTAAGTGGAAATAATTTTTCTAAAGAGGCGACGTTAAAAAAAAAATAAGCAGAAGTTCTTCTTGTGTGGTGGATCCATGATGGAGAAAATGAAGCTAAATATACATTCACCAGTAATGTCCATGTCAATCATTTCCAGTCGAAGGTTTACCTTTCAAGCCAAATCATAATACGAGATCTTTTTCTTTTTTTTTCTTTTTTTTCCCTCCACTATTCAAGTTCCATCCTTAAATTACATTTAAATGTACAGTTATGAATCTCTGAGCTCACCCTGAATTGATTCGAGTCACAATTGATTGGCTTTGATTAGATTCACTTCAGAAGCAATTTTTGTATACGGAAGAAGCCTAAATCGCAAAAATGGAGTTGATTTGATTCATTTCAGAATTCTCTACAGTCTATTGAACTGAATCCTTCTTAATGTACAAGAATTGCTTCTGAATCGAACCGACTCGACTCACTCTCTATTGGTTTCGATTAGATCAATGTCAAAAGCGAGTCTTGTACATTAAGAAGGATCACACACAATCGCACACATTCACACACTACAGACAATTTGGAAATGCCAATCAACCTACAGTGTATGTCTTTGGACTAGGGGAGGAAACTGGAGTACCCGGAAGAAACCCCCAAAGCACGAGGAGAACGTGGAAACTTCGTGCACACAGGGTGGAATTGGGATTCGAGCCCCCAAACGCAGAGGTGCAAGGCAAACGTCCTAAACACTAAGCCACCATGCCCCCTATTTGTTAACCAATGTGATACGTTTTCATTAATTTAATTCTTTTTTTTTTAAGAATTGTTGTGGTTATATCTGAAGATGTTACACTTCTTTTTCTTTTTTTGCATCTCTGATAGCAAACCTCTTACTTGCTCCTTTACGGCATACGGCATGCTTCACAGTGCTTCGTAATCCACTCTCCATCCATTGGCAACTCTTTCTTCTTCACCTACACTGAGGTGTTTACCTCAGACGTCCAGTGTGTTAAGAGTCCTAACCTCGAGGCAGAAACGGAAAACGAGTGTGCTCTACCAAAACAAACACTCTCTAGAAAACACACCGATTGCCGAGCACCATCTTCAACACATGTACCAGCACAGATCTCTACAGTCATCTGTCTTCATTAGTCTGCTGCCTTTGACCTGTTTTTCTACCTCTCTGTTGCAGGGAAGACATCTGCAGAGCTCCGGTGTGTAGGTACAGAGAGCTCAGGTCTGCACAAAGCCTCAACCTGGCAACAAATCACTCCGACAAATCACTCCGACAATTACGGATAATAAAAGAGCAAGTCAGGCCCGGAGGAGAAAGCAGTATGACAAACCATCAGGCTGGTAAAGGGAGAGATATTTGTCTGCTATTCCATCACCAGAGCAAACACAGAGAGAGACTTTATCTCATCGTTCACCTTAGTTAAAGGCATCAAGTTTGACGGAGGGCTTTGACGGAGTTTCTGAGAAGCTGATCTCATGAGACATTTGGATGAATTCAGACTAACAATGACAATTTTCAGTACGAATTCATATGAAAGAAGCTGGGATTCATGATACAAAAGCTAGCAACGCCCCATATCCTAACCTTTGATCCTTCTAACATTTCATCCAGTTTAGTTTCTGGTTTCTAAAACATTAATTTCCCAGACTGATAAAAAATCTTAAGTAATCAATGTCGGTTAATGGGTAATAATGATGAAATCATACTTTAAGATTGGAGTTTCCACTGATCTCAAGTAATGACCGTAATCTTCACGTACTCTCACCACAGCGTCCTTCCAAGATGACATGCAAAAAAAAAAAACGTGCCACTGTATGCTAACAAGTATAATTATGCACAGTTGAGTGCAAAAGTTTGCATCACCCATGGTGTCAGGGTGAAAACGGACAATGTGATTAGCAAACCGACAATCGACAAAAAAAAAATATTAGAAAATCAGCACACACATTTAAAAAAGAAGGAGGATTTTTTTTTTACCCGTCGACTTCAGTTTGCAGACTGATATTAATGTTTAGGAATATTTCAGTATTAGTATCGATATGGGGAAAAAACATCATGTCATCTCTAGTCCTAAGGGTGTGCAAACTTTTGCACGTCACCGTATATGACGCCAATTTGGAAATTTCACTTCTTGTGAAATTCGCCTCTGGATTTATGTTCTCGATTTCTCTGAACCTTCTAAATAGTGTCATGATTCCCTTTATAAAGACGCGCGTAAAACTCACACTTGGTTAATATTCACTTTGGTCTGTTCTTGCATTCATCCAGTGATATTCAAATCAATCTCTGTGTGACTGACGCCTTCTAATCTGTTATTCCGCTCTCTCGCCAGAGGCACTGCGTTTCACACACTGGTGGAGATGCTGTCAGATCAGAGTTGTCATGTATAACAAAGCGTGTTTAAGGGATAATTAGGGCCAGATGGCTGTTTGTGGTGCCAAGCGAGACAGGCAGTCCATATGCCCGTCTGTGGCACATCTGCACCACTGTAAGCTACGCAACTCTCACAAGTGTCAGTCATTCCCGTCACTGTAGCTTTGATCATGTGACCCTCTGTCATTAGCATGGTTTCAGGATTGCATGCTAATATACAGGCTAACGCTTTTACCCAAAGCGACTTAAAATTGGTGGTACTCAGATTCGAACGGTTCTTCCCATTCGGCGGTCCAATGCTGTCACCACTGAGCCAGCAATAATCATAAATGCGGATAGAAAACAGGGCTCCTCAATGGTTCTTTGAATGATTCAGAGTTTTCTACCATATAAATGATCTTGGTACCTCCAAACCATCCAAAGAATAATTGAGTCTGATCGGAGAAGTTCTTTAGGGAAGAACTTTCCCTCAGAGAGACAAACTGAAGAATCCTTGACATTGCATGAGAGAACCATTTTGCTTAAAGAACGTTGTTGGTTTTTTTTGGCTAGTTTGTATGTTTCTAGCTTTCTACATGGGTTCTACTTGGAACCTTTTCTGAAAGGTGAAACCCCTTCTACATAGATCTTTGCCTCAAGGAGAAAAAATACTTTAGAGTGCAAGATAAAGAAAAAAAAAGGTTCCTCGGTGGTTCTTTGGATGGTTTGGAGAGTTCTAGCTACTGTAACCTCAAGGTTTATACTTAAGCATTTCTGAAAGGATGCCACTTTCGTATCCTTTGTTGTAGGCTTCTACATAGAATTTTCCCCCAGGCAGACAAACTGAAGAACCTTTTAGAATGCGAGATGGAAAAAAAATATTTCTCTGAAAGTGTCTGTTCTTTCTAAAACTGGTGCCTCAGAGGTTCTTTGGATGGTTTGGAGACTTCTAGTTATCTATAGGGGTTATAATTGGAACCATTTCTGAAAGGGGAACCCTTTCTATCCATAAGGCTTCTATAGGCTTCTGTAGGCTTCTATACATAATGTTCCATCAAAGTGAAGGACCCTTTGTGATGCAAGATAGAGCAAGATTTTTTTTGTGAAAGTTTTTCTTGAGTTCTTTGGATAGTTATGAGTTCTTCCTGTCCAAAAGGGTCCTACTTACAAACTTTTCTGAAAGGGGTCCCCTTTCTTTCCTATGTTGCCTTCTGCCTAGAACTCCTTTAGAAGGATAAACCAAAGAAAAATTTAGGGTGAACGATGTAACATTTTTGTTTGTTTCTTTGTTGGAAGAAACTTACACACAAAAAAAGTTCATAATCAATGTTTAACTCATGCACTCAAAGAAAAACATTCCTAGGATGGTTGGTCGTTTTAGCTTCCTGATTGGGTTCTATGTGCAACCCTTGTTAAAAGAGAACCCCTATATTGTACTGTTCTACATATAACATTTATGGGCCCTCCCAGAAGGACAAACCAGAAAAACCCTAGGGTAATGTGGAATATTTTCCCTCCGTAGAGGTTATTTGGATTCAACTGCAATAATCTCTGCCAGGAAAACACTGTAGCATTCTGTTTAGAACCTTTAAGGGTTCTCTAAGAGTGACAAACTCAAGAACTTATAAATGTTTTAGGTTTTAGAGTCTGGAGAGCAAATCAATATGATTTCTAAATATTCTGCAGTCTTAGGGTTAAATCTCTCTACAAGGGTTCTATGTAGGACCCTACAACAGAGTAATTCCCTAGCTGAAAGGGTTCCAAGTCTTTTAAGAAGATAAGAAACATTCGCTATCTAAAGAACTCTTGAAAGACCCATCGAAGACCCCTTTTTCCAAACAGTATGGACATTCAATGGCAACGATCAGCCAATTATACGTTTTTCCACACTGGAAAATTTAGACAAATCTAAACGCCAGACACTGGTTTTTCAGTATGACGGTGTGTCATTAAGACATTTTTAAACTTGTGTTAAAACCCAGCAATACTCTGTGACCAAAACCATACTACTCTAATTTTCCCAGGTCCGTGTATTAAGACTGGCAGACAAATTTCTATATATTACACTGTGAAAAGAAAGCTTTCATAAAATAGCCTCATAAAATCGATATAGTCTATGTAACCCCATCTGGGTAATTTTGAAATGAATACACTGGACTAATTTTGGCAGCACGGCTGCCAGTAATAGTAATCCCGCGCTTAATATGCCTCCACAAATCTACACGAAACAGGAGTGCCTTAAGCATGGCGCCTTTCCCATACTACTTTATTAACTGTGTAGAAATAAGATATAATGTTTTCTACATTCCAAAACACACAGCTGGCAGTTGGTGGACCTAATTCGTCATTGTTATTCAAGAGCTTGATCAGCCAGCACTTAAAACAAGATCCTCCTAGATTCTAATTAAGCACTACGGTACCTCCCAAGGGTTCTGTTTTGGCAAGGCAAAGCACTTTGATTTATGTAGCACTTTGTTGTTAGTACTCACGGGTTTGCCTGTTGCGAGCGCGCCACCAGCGCATAGAGCAATTTCTCATATTTGTTAATTAACTCCTGCTAACAGCGCTTTCTTCCACATTGTGATACAAAATGCAGTGGATTGAACACAAATATGCCCTATTATTTCATGTCTCCACCTACAAGCAATTAAAATGAAAATAATTTGCCGTCGATTTGGCCCTCACTGGGAGGGGAAAACTTTCTAAGCATACCAAATAGCGGTCGTTTAGAGCCAGCAATCACGCAGCACTGATAGGCTTTCAAAGCTCTAATTAGCTCTCAACCTCATGGCCGTCCGACGGCATCGCTCTAAAGTGCGAGCTCTCGCTCTGGTGAATTACACCAAATGTCGCGGCTCTCGTCGGCTAACCCTTCAGCCTCACAATCATTAGACGCACATACACACTCATGCCCGCTGCGGAACAGCTGAGATTAGGCTTTGCCTCTCGGTCCCACTACAGAATCAATCAGACCAGATATTACTGATTTCTTTACCGTAATGTCAGTGATTAAACACAGTGACGGCGTGTAATCACTCAGATTAGACACTAACCCAGATTTAAGCCGCCGGGATCAAATTTAAACACTTTGACCGCCATACTATCAACAAATAAAGATGGACCGATACTACTGAGTGGTGATCATACTGGGCCAACATTCATTCATATATTTTCTGGAAGTGCTTTCTTCTGGTCAGCGTGGTAGTGGATCCAGAGCTTATCCCAGGAAATCTGGGTGCAAGGCAGGAATACACTCGGACTGGGCACCATGCAGAAACAAAAGAACGTGGAAGAAACCCACAGGGACACGTAGAGAACATGTAAAACGGCGTACAGACAGTAACCCGAGCTCAGGATCGGACCAAGGACCCTGGCGCTGTAAGGGAGCTACGCTACCTTGTAATTACGTCCTAATGACATGATCGTAACACCACCCACAAAGATGACGCGTCATTTAAGTACCACTACTGCGAATCACATCAATTGTTTGGAATTTCTAAAAATTTAACCAATATGATTGCTAGCTATAATTTCTATAGCTAGGCACAAAACAATATCCGGTTCTCTTCTTTCGTTTCTGCAGTCCGGAAGTTTCTTCCAGCACCTTCTGCCAGTTCTGAGAGTGAGGAACTGTTTCACATTGCTTCTAAGATTGTTAATGCAAAAAGGAACTTGCATGCGAAAATGATAAAGGCTTCGCTTTATCAAAAACAAAAAGCAAATCATCCTTTAGATACGCAACCAATGTTCAGGAGTTTACTTTGAAGGAACAGGCCTGTTCTTTGCAACTTCTCCATGTTCCTTCAGTTTGGTGGTGTTTTACATAACTTTTCTTAAGAGTTGGCTCAGGTATAGTACTGTATACACTTGATGAACAGAGCTCTGGCTTTGGTGGCATATTAGTATCGAAAGAAGTGGAATGGTCCATCCCTCTGAGAGCTCGTGTTGAAAGTACTTCAAGTGTCTTTGGCAGCAGTGCTAATTAGAAATTTCTTACAGACAGAGAAGAAACCGAAGAACCAACAGCGAGGCAAAAGTTCAGTGTGATAGCTACTTAATAATTCTCCTTTTCTATTCCTAATCAAATATACCACTTGGCTTCTATTGGCTCACAAACCCGTGACTTCATTCACGGTTCAAAGGTCGTGTCAATAAAGCTAGCGCAAAGCAAAAGTAAGTCTTATGAGTAGCAAATGTAGATCTTATCACACAATTTGCCTTTCAGTGAATTTGCTTTTCTGCTCGGTTGAATTTTATTTTATTTATTTTGACTGCTGTTTTGGCTGAAAAAGCAGAAAAGCTTCTTTTTTTTTCTGTTTGCAAGAGCAGGGTGTCAAAAATTTTTTAAAAGCCTCAGCTAAACTGTATATTTTGCCACCTCTCCTTTGAGCGTTAAGAGATATTAACATGTTACTGTTAAAATATATTCTTTCAAACAAGCCTAGATTCCCAGCCCAAATACAAATACACACTAATCAGAAAGCACATCACTTCTGTATTATTTGTTACTCAGTATTAAACGCACTTCAGACTGAAACTGTCCAACTCAATCTCATCCATATCCATTAAAGTGGCTAAGGGACATAGATAAAGCAGATAACAACTTAATTGCCTTCGGCTTTTGATAGCACGCTGATGAACAGACCTCACGAATCAGCCTTTAAACGGATGGTTTTTTTTTTTTCTTTCTGATGGGAGAGAGAAAAACAGCTGATCAGCAGAGTAATTACAAAGATTGGAAGTCAAAAAGAGTCAATGTTTCCTTTTCTTTAACTTCCCCAGCCTTGCCTGTTACACATTTTACAATGCTGAATCCAAAAACAAAATGATGCAGCTGTAAAGTGAATTAGGTGCTTGGAGCTTGCTTGTGCAAACATTTTTTTTTTCTTCTTCTTCTTTCTCTCGAATCTCCAGTGATTTCACGTGTGAGCCAAGAAAACAGGAGGCAATGAAGGTTCTTCGTTAAACTGTGAGAGTTTCTGGATTGAAAAACTGCTGCGAGTGTCCAACATATGCATCTGGTGACCCCGAGACAAGTGGACGAGTGGGTCGAGTGTGTGGGCGTGCACATATATGCATACATCGACACACACCCACAGCAGACAACATGCTGAGTTTCTTTTATGCTCTGTATTATTTATTTATTTACTTACTTACTTACTTACTTACTTACTTACACACATTGTTAGTAAAGAGAAAATGATTTCTCATCTAAGGCTGATTATATAGGGATTGTAGCTGCATAACCTAACTCTCTGGCATTGCAATTAACTTAATTTCATTTAAATCAGAGGTAGATGAATCATAAATTTATTCCTAACACACTAGGCTAAAAAGTAGTAGCTAACATAACGCAACAACAGACACTAGATGGCCAAATGTATGTAGATACCTGACCATTACACCTACATGTGGTTCTTCCCCAACCTGTTGCCACAAAGCCGGAAGCACACACTTGTATAGAACGTCTTTGTATGCTCTCGCATTGCAATTTTCCCCTCGCTGGAATTAAGAAGCCCAAATCTGTTCCAGGATGACAATGCCCCTGTAAGCGAGCTCCATGAAGACATGATGTGTTAAGGCTGGAGTGGAAGAACTCAAGTGTCCTGTAGAGAGCCCTGACCTCAACCCCTCTGAACACCTCTGGGATGAACAGGAACGTCCAACATCAGTGCAGACCTCACCTTTACTTTCTTTAGTGGGTTTAAAGTCTTAATTAGGTGGGTTAGACCCCCCCCGACCCATCCACCACCATAATTTATACACTGGGCTTAACTTTGGGATGATTGCACAAATTCTGATTACAGAGCAAAGACGAAATAAATGTCTCTTTATCAAATCCAAAAAAACTATGTAGCGACTAGTGAGCCAAAACACTAGACATGTTTATCTATTAATTCTATGTGTTTAGTCTTAAATTGAAACAAAATTGTGTTACCTTGGCATCCTGAAATGATCTTTAAAAAGTGCATTTATCTTACAATACCATTTCTGATTCGGTCTTGTTTACGATAACTCTTAAATATGAACAAATGTTCACTGTTAAAGAACTGCACAATGTGTCATTTCCACACTACTCCATTGTGACTGCTTTAACCTTGACCAATGGTGGAAACATTTTATTCAAAACCCAGTTAATGCTACTGATACTTTGTTATCTTTTTAAGAAACTGAAGAAAAAAAAAAAAATAGAGCTGGGAAATGAAGGAAAGAAAGGATATTATCTTTTATGTCTCAGGAGAGAATATGCTTGTGTCCAATTTGCCAGTGTAATTTAACGGAGTTGTGAGGAGGATGAGGAGCGTGAGGGTTGAGTAAGGTTAGTGATGCTTTTCATCGATCTGCCACTAGTCAAAGTACATCATTCGCCATCATAAAAACACATCCCTTCAAAAGCCCACTATCTACATTCTGCACTATTTTCATCCAAACCGTGTAAGGAGTGAATAGTGTGCCAATGAGCCTTGTAATAGCATTTCTCTGCTACTGTGAAAAAGCAATTTGAGCCCAGTATGTCCAAGCTCAATAAAATATAAAATTCATTGGACAAAAGAAATGTCATCGTGGGCGAGCTTCATCTTTAAAGGTAACATAAACTTCTCAAAGTAACTGCACTGTGCTCATACAGGTAAGATAGCTGACTGTATGAATTTTTATCTTTTTTGGTGGGGGGTTTGGGGCATGATGGAGTTGCCTCACAGCTCCAGGGTCTTATCCTGAGCTCGGGTTACTGTCTGTTTGGAATTTCTCCGTGAGAAGTTCTCCATATTCTCCTGTTTCCTCCCTCTGTCCAAAAACATGCAAGAAGGTTGATTGGTGACTCTGAATTGCCCCTAGGTGTGAATAAGTGTGTGCATGGTTCCCTGCTATGGACTGGCATCCCTTCCAGGGTCAGTACTCTCCTACTTACAACCAGTATTCCTGGGATTGACTCCAAATCCATCACAACCCTGACCAGGATAAAGTGCTAACTGAAGTCAAATGAATGAATGAATGAATGAATGAATGAATAAACGACTACACGGACAGGAGGAAGTTGATTTTTCAGTTACATTCAAACAATAAGCTCATTGAGATCATGGCTCATGGGTTTGGTCTAAACTTATCCGTTCTAAAAGTATTAAAACTCCCAGGAACTTTCAGCAGGTCCTGTATAATAACCTAGAAGTTTGAATGTTAAAAAACTGGTTCAACAGGAAACTAGATTAATGCCTCAAGGTTATCCAAAATCATCAAGGTAATCCTTTTCACTACTATCATAATCCATCCATCCATCTCCTATACCGATTTATCCTTTTCAGGGTCATGGGGAATCTGGAGCCTAGCCCAGGGAGCATCGGGCACACCCTGGACAAGGTGCCAATCCATCACAGGGCACAATTCACATACATTCACACACTTCGGACATGTCAATCAACCTACCATGCATGTCTTTGGACTGGGAGAGGAAACCGGAGTACCCAGAGGAAACCTCTGCAGCACGGGGGGAACATGCAAACTCCGCACACACACCACAGTGGGAATCAAACCCACGACCCTGGAGGTGTGAGGCAAACGTGCTAACCACCAAGCCACCGTGTGCCCTTACTATCATGATGAGCAATAATAATATAATAATAGTAATAATAATATGACTGAAATGCTTGACTCCACCACCAAAAACTGGTTTAAGTTTCAGAAAATAATGTATCAGAAAATAGCTAATAGCTCACTACTTTAATTATTTGGTACTTTTACTCAATGTGTGAACAGCCTCTTCTCACACCATTTTGTAAAATTGTTATAATGCCAGACATTTCACTGTAAATGTCAACATACACAAATTACGTTCCTAATAATGTATGGCCAGAGCCATATCTTTCTGCAGTTCTTGCCTGGTGTCCTACTGAAGCTAAGCAGCATTAAGCCTGGCCAGTACTTGGATGGGAGATCTCCTGGGGAAAACTATGGTTGCTGGTGGTATTAGTGAGAGCAGCAGGGGGTGCTCACCCTGTGGTCTGTGTGGGGCCTAATGCTCTGGTATAGTGAAAGGGACACTATACTGTGTCTTTTGGATGAGACATCCCAAGGTCTTGACTCTCTGTGGTCATTAAAAATCCCAGGACACTTCTAGTAAAGAGTAGGGGTGAAATCCTGTCGAAATCCCCCCATTGGCCCTTCTCTATCACGGCTCCCTAATAATCCCCATCTCTGAATTGGCTATATTGCTCTTTCCTCCCCACTAACATGTGCACTATGGCTGCCGTCGCATCATCCAGTTGGATGCTACACACTAGTGGCGGTTGAGGAGATCCACCCCCCATACTATGTAAAGCACTATATAAATGTAATTGTAACTAACTAACTAATAATAACTTGTCATTTCTTAATAGCCATTATTTAAGAAAATAGCTTTACTTTAAGGATGGGCCAACTTTTGCACTCCACCTAACATACTCCTAATATTAATTCAGATTGTCCTTTATGTCGTGTGTCCATTTCAATATCATGTTGTTATATGAGAAATAAACTATATGGCCAAAAGTATGTGGACACCTGACCAACACCCATATGTGCTTGTTGAACATTTCATTCCACATTTAAGTCCCCCTTTTGCTTTTATAACAATAGCTTCCACGAGATTTTGCAGCATGGCTGTGGGAATTTTTTGTTCATTCAGCCACAAGAGCATTATTAAGGTCAGGCATTGATGTTTTGTGAGGAAGCCTGGGGTGCAGTCAGCGTTCCAGTTTATCCCAAAGGTGTTCAGTGGGGTTGACGTCAGGGTTCTATGCAGGACTCTCGAATTTGTCCACTCCAAACTTGGCACACAATGTCTTCATATAGCTCGCTTTGTGCACAGAGGCATTGTCATGCAGGAACATGTTTGGGCCTCTTAGTTCCAGTGAAGGGAAATTCACTATGCCGCAGCATACTAAGACATTCTACACAATCGTGTGCTTCCAATATTTGTGGCAACAGTTTGCGGAAGAACGACATATGGGTGTGATGGTCAGGTGTCCAGAAACTTTTGCCTATTTAGTGTATGTCCTAGTCAAATAAAAACCTGTTCGTAATAGCGATGCTAGCTTTGGACGCTATTAAAATATTCTCTCAATGTAGAGACTTTTGGATCAATTTGAACAACTTTTTATACAGCAACTACACAGTCACAACACATCGCTCCTGAAATATCTATACTTCTACATTTTAATTCATTTAACCCCTTATACTCACTTGTAATTATTCAGTCATTCATTTTAAAATGAATTACTCGGTAACTACAGTGAAACTAATAGCAAAGGTATGTAGAACGATTGACCTAAGTTACCTGAGATCATTGGAGTTTGAGGGGTAAAAGTTAAATCTGAAGGGTTTCTAATGGAGGGTAGTGTACGTATGCCTACTGCTACATGCCTCCTCCTCACGTCAATACAATCCCAATAAGCTCCAGATGGGAACCAGCTGCTCAGCTTCCCTAATGCAACTTTATTAGGACCAAAATGCAACATTCATTTACTCTATAGCACAGAGGAACAGCCTGGCATTTTTGTTAAGGATACTTCTGAGGCCAATAGAAATCACATCAGCAATGAAGCAATCACTGTACAATTTTTGGAAGCCATCTACAAAGCAGCCACTCTCGGCTTGTAATACGTGTATGGAATAAATATGCACACTGAGGGGAACCATATGTTCCTCTGAAAGACTTGCACTGCTTCAATCATCTTTTCTTTCTCATTTTTCCCCCCAGAGTCAAGTTAATGCTCACTGAACTCTCTGGTTTTATATTCATTCCTGATTTTTTTTTTTTCATTCAGCATCAAAATGAGAACATGTGTCAAAACTTATTACGGCACAATCGAGCCCAAAGCTTCATTTAGCCATATAAATAAAGAGAAGAGACGGGGGAAAGAATAAGCACTTTGCCGACTTCGCAGGAACCGAAGGCTTGTATTACAATTGAAAACATGCCGTGATGGGTATGAAAACAATTTCATGGTTGGTGAACTGGAAGACAGAGCAAACACGTGTGTGAAAGGTCCCTATCTTCTTCCACGTGTCTGATTCACTATCATCTCACGTGCTCGAGTCAAATGATTAATTGCTCACATTAGTTCTGTCAAGCACAACCTACAGTACGAGTTTCCAGGCTTTGGAAGTGAACGTCCTTGGATCATGGGAGTACACAAACAGTGTTGTTTGGACTCGGATTGAAAGTGTAACAGACAACATCATCAAAGTGACATGCTGTATTTGGGACGTACAAGATGTTTGGCAGTGGAGATATAAACTGAAGAGAATTAAAGGCCAGAATTCCAAACAGTGCTATTTAAGGCTGCTTTCACACTGGGAATTAATATAATCAAACAGTAACGCACATTTTATATATATATATATATAAATCG
>JANDJT010000164.1:3789050-3801441 GCA_024331685.1 Stegophilus panzeri
TATATAATTATAAAGAACATGGATGTGACCATGCGGTTGTTTTTAAAAATGCACTGATATTTTCCATCACTTCAGAAACGTTTTTGTGGCCAATCAGCTCACAGCTCAAGCGGGCAGGTGGGAAAAAGGTAGAAATAAGGTCGAAAATTCGGTTTCATCTGTGAAGCAATATAATATAAGTTAATATAAAAGTTAATATAAAATAAGTTAAACTAAAACAAATATTGAGAAAGGTGAAAAGACGGATAAGCTAGCATATTAGGCGGTACTACTGGAACGCAGAAGCGGTAACAATGTTGTTATGGTGACAGTGAGTGCCTTGTATGAGCCTTTTTTCCATGGCAGCACAAAAAGCTCTTCAGATAGTGTATTTTCTGTAGAATAAAATGCCTAGTGTGAAAATGTGAAAGCAGCCAAACACTAGACTCGGAGCTGTGACTGTGAGGATAATGATGATGATGATGATGATGATGATGTGGGGCTGTAATCTACACATGGAAATGAACCAAATCATTCCAAGGACAAGATTCTGACTAGTGAAAAATGAGGAGTGTGAGAGAGAGTGAACGAATTAGCATTTAAAATAAATGATATTACATTCCTATTACATTCCTGGAGAAAACAAAGACTCTTTATTCTTATCGGTCTAATGCGCTGCTATAACGGATGCCATTAAAACTCTGGAGAAGGAGTGATGGTGCTTTTCCGATTTGTATTTGGTTTCCGTGGAAGGTAATTAAAACGTATTTGGAACCGATTCGGATATTAACCCGCTACCTTGTGTTCGCATATGACTTATTTTTGTGGGGTTTTAGCTGGAAGAACACTAACTAATGAGCTTTTTTAAGCCGGTTATTCGCTTTCCATACCATGCAGCTGTGCTCGAGCACCATCCTGGCTGGGGAAAATCCCACAGAATGGCAAAAGAGAAAAGATAAACAGGCGAGAGTGGCTGTGGAGAAAGAATGTCAAAGAAAGCTTGAGCCGATCAACACTCGAGCCTGTGATCACTTTTCACTTTTGTCGGCGAGGGACAACGAAAAGATGTTACTTCCCATCGGTCGTTTCAGCGTGCTCTGTTTGCACATTCAAATGAGTCTTTTATTTACTTTCGCTCTCTAAACTCTTTGCTCGCTTGTATTTGAACACCTGCTGTTTTCGTCAGGGCCACGCCGAGCGACCGAAAGCCGCAAAGCATTGTGGGCGTAGCGCAGCACAACAATGAGCAGTCTAACAAAAGACTAATGGAATAATCAGTTCGGTATGATTTCACCTCATCATCTGCTGCATGCTATCAGACAACTCATTCTCCTGCTGCATTAATGAGGGCAGAGGTTTGCTTCTCTTCCATCTTCTCCTTTCTTTCTACACTTTTCCAAATGTCAAAACAACTGAAAAACAGATGCCTGGGTGAAATTAAGAGGCTATAAACAATGGATTAGTAAACAAAAGGTGACTAACGGAAAACAAAATGATAACAACGGAACATTCCGGTCCTGTGATGGGTTCAAAAAGATAATAAAGTACAGCGTTATTGTCAATTATTTTTTCACTGTGCTGTTTTAACGCTGCGTTTTTAATCGTATAAAGGTCTTAGACTGATGTCTTTCTTTTGCTGTTCATTCGATTTTTTCAGCACAAACCAAGCTACAAACTGATTTAATGGTTTATTTTCAATTATATGAAATGTACAGCAACAGCAGCCGGAAATCAGAGTAAAAATCCAGGGCTAAGAAATATCTTGCACTATATTTACTATACAACAATCGATTAGATGCTTCATTCGTTATTGAAGTAATATTAAATATTAATGAAAAAAAAAAACACATAAACAACTGCATATAGACAACAAGCATATCAAATCTCACATTGGAACTCATTAAATATAAATATATGCCCCCCTCCCAATCCCAAAATATCTATTATGGGGACAAAACATATTTCTTTGTTTGTGTCCTTGCCATGTTTCCCTCTTCCTCATTTTCTCATAAATTATTCTGTAGTGTTTAACCCACGTCTCAAATAACATACTGTACCTGTACCTTAGTATGTAAGTGTACCAGTGTAAACAGGCAAAGACAAATGATGGGTTGTTGTTGTTGTTGGCTTTTTTTCAGGCAAGATTGTTTTGTATTGTATTTGTATTGTAAGCAATACATTACCACCACATTCAAATCCTAATAAAGGAAATCCTTCTAATTGTAACCCCAAGGTGGGATTGATTTAGTGTTTACATTGTGTACTTTTGACGGATTTTTGTGACTTGTTTCTCAACACTCACAGCAAGAACTCATTTACGTAAACTTACTGCACTGTTATCGATGGCGATTACTCTGTGTTACTTTGCTATTACATAATTAACCATTAACTTTTCATGGATAGGAGTCTCATAACAGCATTTGAAATGGAACTATATGGTGTACAACAAGGCAAAACGTTCATTGAGAACTCCTTCAACCCATAATAATAATAATAATAAAAAAAATGTAAAAAAAAAAAAAAAAAAGTCTGACAGACTTTTAGAAGCAATCAGTGTTTCTGGGTTATTTTTATATAATCACTAGACTACTACAGCACGAAAGTGAAGTCTTAATGTCGCAAAGCCTTCTGCAAACCGTACAAAGCTTCTGCAAGCATTATGAGAAAAATACTGTTTTCCTACTGGATATTCATTGCACTATTTACTTCTGATCTTTAGTTTAAAAGTTATAAAAATTAAACGAGTGCTATAATTAATCCGGAATCTCGGAAAGTACTATTTTTAAAAAAAAAACACACATGAAATCTCAATGTGCTCAAGCTGCTGATTGGGACTGTAGATAAAATACCCAATGCTGGTAATAAACTCTAAAATACCTAATGCTGGTAATAAAAAAACCCTAAACATTCTCAATTACAGCATATAAATTACAGAAGCCTGCGAATGCTGCGACGCCCCGTGCAACAACTGTAAAGCTTCAAGTTTAAAACCCGCACAACTGTTATTGTAACCTATTCGAATCCATTTTAGGAGAGTAAACACAGCAGATACACAATCACGGTCTGTGAAAAGGTTTCCCGTGCTCTTTTATTTGAAATATTTGTTAGACAAGCAGAGGGAAAGACCTCAGACTTTCTGGAATTAAATACATGGAAATACTTACTTAGTTTTACCAGAGGCTGTTGTCACAACTGGAGTATCGCTTGACAGATCAACATTCCAGATCAGCCCTTTACTTCTACAATGAGATTTCTTTTCTTTTCTTTCTTTTTTTTTTGGAGTTGGCTAGAAGAAAAAAAACTTTGGAAATGGGTTGGGTTCTAATTTTCAGGTTATTTTTCCCCAGCAAAAGAACAAGGACATTCTAAACCTTGACCAAATGGTTTGGTGAATAACTTGCATTGGTGCAATGTGAGCTTCTTCGCTTTGAGACACTCATCTCTGAGAATAAAACATTCCTGACAAATCCCACAGGACGATTTGGTGACACTGCTCACCATCTCTTAACAAATGATGCCTCGTTCCTTTGTTCTCCTTTTCCTAATATGTATCTGAGTGGTCTAATGATATCTAAATATAAAAAAAAAATATATAGAGAACACTTTTCTCAAGGATGGTGTTCATTGTGCTACATAACATCTACGTAAGCCCTTCGTGATAACTGACATATATTTACATTTATACAGCCTTAATCGAACAGGTATCGGCTGTTATAAAGAGACTTTTTAAATTGAAGTTTGTCGGTCATGCCTTTTAATGTCATGCTGACATACCGCCTGAGTGAGATAGATGGCTGGTTATGACACTTTATGAGCTGAATGCATTAGAAAGTCATGACATCATCATAGCTCAGTTGTTAACTTGACATCAAAATGGACAAAAGCAGGCCGCATGACAGCTGACACGTCTTGAGTAAATCCATTATGAATACTTATGTAGTGTTTTGTCAGTTCTCATACTGGTCTTACGTAGGTTTCATGTAGCATCATAAGCTTTTTGAAATCGTTTGAAGTAAAGCGTTAGCAAATCAGCAATATTTGTGTAAGATTAAGCCAATTGTCATAAAGAGCTTATGTATGTTTCGTGTAGCCCTATGAACACTGATTTTACCAAAACTTACAAAAGTAGTCTTTATGACAGCTGTTGAAATCAGCCTTTATAAAGGACCGAATGTAAATTTTATGTAGCTCTATGAACACAGCTCATACTTGTTGACCTGTTTAAAAAAACAGACATAAATATTCAAAGCACTATTGTTTCATCAGTTCTACCAGCACAGAATTTTTTTTATATATAAATGTTCGTGTTGCTTTATGTCAGTGTTTTTTGACAGGCTTATGTAGGTTTCATGTGGCCCTGTGAACATTGGTATTATCAAAACTTACGACAATAGTCTTTGTGACAGCTGTTGAAATAAACCTTTATAAATGATTATACTGGATTATGAAGGGGCTTATTAATATAAATTATATGTAGCTCTATGAACACAGCTCATACCTGCTGAAAGAAGACTTTATAAAGCAGACACCAACATCCAAAGCACTACTGTTGATAACATTTTGGAAGTTTTCATTTAAACTTCCAACAGTTCTAATCGCACTGAAGCCTTTATAAATGTTAATGTTGGTTTATGTCGGTGGGCTTGAACAGCTTATGTGGGTTTAATGTAGCCCTAAAGTAGTGTTAGCGAGTAGTGTAACATGATACTAATGTCTTAGCTCAACTGACCTGCTCCCTCTGCAGCCATCATGCATTTAGTAAGTGGAGAAAAAAAAAAAAAAAACAATGGAAATTTTTGAAATATGGCTTTGCTAGATGAGTCACATTGGGCTTTATATCATATTCTTCACTCTTCCAGATTCAATTACATCCCTCAATGTCCTGAAATTCTCTCAGCTCAAACATTACAAGGGCAATAGCTTTAATCCACAATCAGGAACTGTCTGAAAAGTTCCATGGCTTCTGTGTGTGAATGTGTGTGTAGCTCTGTGCTGCTATTTTACGCATGTTTCGTGTTTCAATACATCTGAATATCTCATGCCGAGTCCTTATTGTCTGCTGATTGATCTAGGCTCTGTGATGTGAGTCAATACGGCATTATCGATTCACGTTCTGGTTTTGCTTCATATTTAAAACACTACTTACGACCGCTGGTTTCTTTGTGCAGTCCTTCATTTTATGCATATGACCTCTGTAATAGCTACACATGTCTTGTCTTGAACCGCACATTAACATTCTCATCAGTTGGCATGTTTTATCCTAGTGTTAGCACGGTAACCAGTGAAGTAGTCCACATTGGGCAGAGTTTAATGGGATATGAAAAAAATAAGCAAGCTGACTCCCAGAATTTCACAGAGGAGCTTTCATTCGGGTGATTTCTCTACCATAAAAAGACTGGAACCAATCGGATTCGACTCCATTTTATCCAACTTGTGATTACTGAGTTGCTGCAGACCATGACGATGGGAAATCATGCTCCTGTTTGGAAAGATATGCTAGTGTGGACAATTAGAGGAGGTCAGGTTAAAGATGTTAAAGGCGCTAGAACAGCTGATCTCATCTGGATAATGGTGGCTGTCAGGCACAAATTAGCATAATTGCTTTTATCAATAAAGATAATCAATCACAAGGATGGAATATAGATACGTTGTGGAAGCGGCACGAGCAATGATGCAACTCTGTGTCAAATCCATTATTCCCACAATCGGTCCATGCTTTACTTCTCACTTTTTTAAAAAAAACAACAGAGTTTTCAGTGTGTAAAGCTCCACCCCCTGACTCTCTTGAAAGCCATCACTCAAAATTTTCCAATGGTGAAATGTTTTACTTAAAAACCACTGAGCTGTGATTGTGTGCTTTGGCATTGTAACTGCTCACTGGTACAATAAATGTATATATATGTTGTACAGAAGTTGTAACTACAGCTGAAACCGTTGGAAAGAACCCACTTGAAAGGTTTTTTGTAAGTTTGTCAGTCGCCGTGAAGAGTTTATGTAGATTTCACGTAGCCTTATGAACACTGCCCTTAGGTAAAGACCTGTTCCCTGTGTTTTGTAAACATGTCATGTAAACTGACAGCAATATGCTAGTTGAAATAAGCCTTTATAATTGCTTGTGTAGGTTTAATGTTGCTCTATGAACACCACCCGTCTTAAGTAAAGCGTTGGCAAACAGTGTAACATGACACCAAGCTTAATTCTCTGTGTTAAATAAACATGATAAAAATTGACAAAAAAAAACATGCAGGCTGAAATAAACCTTCATAAATGCTTGTATAAGTTCATGTCAGTTGTTATAAAGCGCTTATATAATTGTCGCGTATTCCTAAAATCACTGCCTCTATGTTAAGTGCTACTAAAATGTTAAGTGCTACTTTATAATAGCTGATTCCTTTTGAATTAAATTTCTATAAAATGTTATTTGCTCATTTATGTTAATTGTAATGAAGAACTTACTGTATGTAACTCTATGAACACCAACCTTAAGTAAAGTGTTGGTTGATAAACTGTGTAGCATGACACCAAGATCAACTGAACTGCTCCCTGTGTAATGTAAACATTACATCAAAACTGGCAAAAAATAAACGTGCTAGTTGAAATAAGCCTTTATTAGTCCTTATGTAGGTTTAATTCAATTGCCATAAAGGGCTTATGTAGGTTTTATGTAGCCCTATAAACTCTGCCTCTAACTGTTAACTGTTAAAACTGACAAACGTATATTTTATTACTGTTGATGCGTCTAGAAATAATCCATTGTAAACTTTTTTCTAAGTTTGTCAAGTCACCATGAAGAGCTTATATAGGATTTATGAAGCTCTATAAACACCACCCTTAGTTTACGTACTGCCAAATAGTGTCAAAAGTGTTTGTTAATTTAGATGAAAGTAACATAAGTGTTACCGAAACAGACAAAAGGAGAAATTATGACAGCTGATGCGATGCCTCATTTATAAGCAGTTATAAATGTTTTTTGTGTGTTTGTCAGTCACCATAAAGAGCTTATATAGATTTCATCTAGCTCAATGAACACCACCGTTTAGTGTTGCCAAATAGTGCAACACGACACCAAACTCCCTGTGTTATGTGAACAAGACATCAAAAAATAAACCTTTATAAATACTTCTGTACATTTATGTCAATTGTCATGAAAGGCTTATGTAGGCTTTTTTTTTTTTTTTTTTAAACTAAAATAGACTTTGACAGCTGATGCTTCTTGAAATAAGCTGTTATAAAATATTTATGTAGGTTTAATGAACCTGAGGGCTTTAAGTGTGCATTTTGTAATATTAATATGAACAATGTAGAGCAATTATGAATCATAGTGATATACGTGAATATTGTGCTTGCATAACTTGGGTTATAACAGTTTGCTGATCTGATTATAAATCTAATTGTGGCTATGTGGTTCTCAAAATGAGCTCAGTGCTGCATTTCCATCTGATTACTTTTTCCAGCAAAATAACTCTGCACATTCCTCATCTTTAACACTTGTAGTAGCCTTGGAAATACTGTGCAGTAGAGGACACATTAGACAGGAAAATCTTTCAGACACATAATACCCCCGTGCTATTTGAGATTTATAGGATATATTTATAGGATATATGACTACAAGTGTGACTCTCTCATCCTGGAACCACAATCAAATTACAGCCCAAGTTCATCTAGGACAAGGATCGAGAGAGAGCGAGAGAGAGAGAGATGAGCACTTCATTTGATTTCTGTTCATCTTTCTGAAGAGAACATGATATGATTGGAAGGTCACTTCCTCTGTGTAAGTGTTAGCGTAGTTTCAGTACCAAGTTCATGTGCGAGTGCCATCAACTGCAAACTCAAACACAATTTCATGCTTTTATTTTAATTCTTGTGCTACAAGTATAGCCAAATTTCTGCATGCGTAATGCCTCAAAGTCCCAGGAGCTATCACTGTGTCCAGATGTACGTTCGTCACATTTGCAACTACTTTATTTTTCCTATTAGTTCCACTGTAACTACTGAATAATGATTAAAAAATGACACAAAGTGACGTTTCAATTAAACGGCAAAAATACACATCATCCTAAGGAAACCCGATACAAAATGTCCACATCTGCTTCCTCTTGAGCACAATCTCCATCTAAAGAGCTGCTTGTTTGAAATGTGATCACCGATGCCCAAGCTTATTTTCCTTTCGGCACTTGATTGTTCTGCCAGTGATGAGCGTTTTTCACTTACCGCAAATAGAAGTAAACTTTGTGGGGCCATGGCAACGGTTATAAGTGTTGCAGTATTGCTAAGGAAGTGCAGGACAAGACAAAAGCAAATACTCTCGGCGAATATGACCTGATATGCCATAAACAGTACATTTTCTACTACTGTTTATCTCAGAAACGTATTTAACAACTGGTTGAAATCGGTTCTGTTTAGATATAAATCAGGATTATATGAGGTACATCAATCACGTCTACTGTTTTGTAGTACTTTTTTGTGAGCTGCAAGCAGGGCATGTTCATGTAACAGGTGTGGAACAGTTGCAGATGTTTAAAGTTGAGGATATACAGTATATGTTTATTTCACTCCCCAATGCACAAATCGAGCCAAAACTCTGAACCTATTACTTAACGCACTTTAAGAAAAAGCAATGGAGTTTAAATCAATACGCTACTGTAGAAATAAACATCGCTAACTATGGCAGATTGCTTGCCTTCATCCTACAAGGCACCAAACAATTCCAAAGTTTTTAAAGATGCAGCTTGTAGTATATAGCGCCATCTTCAGTTGCACTAAAAAAACACTGACAAGCTTTCCCCTTACCTAGCTAAAGCCATCCCTCGAATTTAAATCTAATATCACGCAGTCTCTATCTGTTTAGAAAAGAGGGCGTTTCTAGCTAGGGGCGGAGCCAATTTCAGGGCCAGAAAAAATGCAACAGGAATGTATGAGCCAGATCCATTGCATAGCATAATGAAAATCAAAGTTTGTCTAAGGTTTATTTCAAATAATGTCATTATTATAGGTGCAGGAGTAATATGTTTATTATAGGTGACACTTCACTTTAGACTGCTGTTTTAATAAGATGGCTGACACAATGATCAGCGAATAAAATGAGTCAATAATAGTGTGGAGGGTATGATGAAATGACAGCAGCTGTGTACACATTAACAGCACACACACACACACACACACAGAACAGAGTTAAGAGTTTAACTCCTGCGTGCCTGATCTACAAAACAACAGAGTGCTGCTGTAGCCTCAGTGTGTGTGTGTGTGTGTGTGTGTGTGTGTTTGGGCTTCTGAATGGGTGTTTTGTTTGCCTTTGTGCTGCAGTAACAATGAGTGTGTGTGTGTGTGTGTGTGCGTGTGTGAGCGTGTGTGTGTTGGGCCGTTTAGGGGTGTGTAGGGAAGATCAGTGGGTGTAAACACCTCTGTAATTTACCATCTCTGATGCTTGTCACCTCATTTCCTTTTTTTCTTTTGTTTTTTTGGCACAGGAGCACAAAACTGCGTGACACAATCGGATCTTTGTTCCAGCAATCCTCCTCTTCTTCACCTTAATACACTGTAAATAAATCGGCTACTGTTGCAAAGACCCGTCCTCTTCATCGACGGCATCATCAGCGTCATCATTATCATCATCATCATCTTCACGCATCCAATGTCAAAAACACAAAAGATGTTACAAAGCCCAGTTGGACGGCGGAACCCAATCTGCTCCATTTGTTTATGGTGTATTTATGATTTGTTTAATATGGTTTGGTGAACATAGAGAAGTGCTACCACACTGGGTTTCTGAGGCAATTTGTCATGAGTGTGTGTACACATTTGCCATCTGTTAGTACAAACCCACACACACACACACACACACACACACACACACTTCCTGACACAAAGTCCAGTGGGGTTGCCATGGCGAGAGCAAGGCACAAAGAGAATCGTCCATTCTTGCATAACTGAATGAAGCTTTTCATCAGACAAGAAGGTGGGGGAGAAATGTGTGAGAGAGAAAATGAGAGAGGGACAAAGAAAGAGACAGAGCGAGAGTGAGCTAGAGAAGGAAACAGAAGACTAGAAATGCTGACAAACACCAAACTGTGGCCAAACTCCACTGAGGGAAATGCTGTCTCATTATTTACATTAGTGTTACTCCTGTTATCTGAGTTAAACAGCTCCAGATCTTTCTCTAGGACAATAAAAAGTACTTATATAGAAAAACACACACACACACACATACACACAGAGAGAGCATATGCAGTCAACCTGGGATCGTCTTGGATTTTTAAAGAAAAAAAAAACTTCCAAAAAGAACTGCAAAGTTTTTCAAAGCGTGAGTAAGAGAGTGAGAGAGAGAGAGAGAGAGAGAGAGAGAGAGAGAGAGTTCAATGTGATGCTTGCTCTACCACTGAATGATCTTTTGTGTTCCTTCTGTCAAACCTTTCTGTAGATACTTCGATCTACCGTGCACTAATGGAGTGAGCACTTGACATCATTGTAAAACCACAATAAAAACATAACCAGCCCCACTAATGGTCTCCGCATGCCTGCGAGGCCAACGTGTCAGCCCCGACCCGCCCTTTTTTCCCGGACGTTGTTTTAAAAACGCAGGCCAACCAAAATCAAATGGGAGTACCGACATCTCAGCGACATCCCACTGCTCACAATTAGACCTGAGTACAAGTTAAAAAAAATAATAATAAGTCCACTTCAAAATCCTCCAACAAACTGACATGTATGGCGGGGGGTGGGGGGGGTTGGAGGGGGACACCACTGACAACAACAACAACAACAACAACAACAACAATGGGATCTTCCGAAACAATGTAGGCATGTGTTCGTTTAAGCCTTTCAGAAGTGGGCCCTTTTTTTTCCTTGTAAATTTGCCTTGACTGCTACCACATGTGCAGCCTGTCTAAACTGTACGCCCGGGCCCAAACCGCACTCATTACAGAGCGGAGAAGCGGCCAATCGGCAGCCGAACGTCAAAACCAAACTGCAAAAGTAGCCGTAAAGCCGTAGCTCAGGGTCATTTATAGTGAAAGCCCTTAAATGCTGAAATGTCAAATATTTAGAAAGATCTAAAGAATTTGACTGAAAAGAAAAGGTACAAATGATTTAGGGTACATTTAGTACCCTTTTCTTTTCATTCATTCCCATATCTATGTTGGGTAAGATTTGAGATTTGGATAAGAATGTAATAATTCTCAACGAGTCCTGATTTTTTTTCCCAGTCAAACATGACGGCTCGCCTGATTTCCTCCAAATTACTACAACCGCCTCGTTTCCTTCTTCTTCTTCTACCCAGATAAAGAAAGTTCCCTCAAGTGTTCTTCGGCTGTTTCCTTTTCTTTCTTTTTTTTTTTCTTTTCCTAATCCAATCATCCAACATTAGCCAAAGCTTCATTAGACCAGTGGCTAATTAAGGTTCTGATATGGCTATAGATTTCAAGTAATCCGTAAAAGGAAGTTTTAGATGTATTAGTTTTGGGGAAAGGAAACGCTTAATAATTGGTGTGAGTTACAGACTCCCGAAGGCTGCGATTAAAAGTAAATGATCAACACGATTCGAGATAATGGCGCTTATAAATGCTTCGTAACTGCACAGCTATGGTGAGCAAACACTTTTTGGATGGTATGTCAGGTGGATTTATGTGCAGGCTTATTCATCGGTTATCAAAGTGAGAACATAAAACTCTCGTCGCTGATTACAGCAGCTCTCTTTTTTTTTTTTTTTTTTTTTTTTTTTACACTCTTGTGAAATTAGAGCTTGACACAAAACACAACCATCCCGAGAGTTCACAATTAATATCAGTTAATATAATCTTATCAACGTAAGAAAGTCCGGACCATTTGGAGTAGAAAAGGGTGCACGCTTTGCCCTTGTATACTCTCAACATGATTTGTGTTCTGATTTTCTATGAAAATAAGACTTTCTGGAAATGAGGAATGTTTGAAAGCACAGCCTCAATTATTAGATGTCAGAGCTGCTGAGAAACATATTTGTGAAGCAAGCACACTGACTTGATGGATGATTTAAAAAAAAAATTATTATTATTATTATTATTATTATTATTATTATTTCATTTTTAACAACAAGCAGTTGCATTCTAACCACAAATAGCTCGCCAATAACTCTTGGCGTATCCGAACGCCAGTGCATACATGTTATTTAAATAAAGGCAAATTACCAGGCTTCTTTGCATGATGCAGTTCACTAAGTTAGGCACTGAGAGTCTGTTGTATCACATCACAAAACATGCTTTGTTAAACAAGATGGTATCTTAGCAGGGAGGGAAAGTGAGGTTTGAAGATTTGACCAACACTTTGGGAATTTCAGCTCTGGCTGTGAAAACTTTAGTGCCCCAAAAGCAACATTTACACAATACTCCCCCCCCCCCACTGCCAAACACCCCCCCCACACACACACACACACACAACACAC
>JANDJT010000164.1:3801454-3812320 GCA_024331685.1 Stegophilus panzeri
AACAAATTACACAAATCACAAGTGGCCCAAAACGAAAACATTCCAATCATATCATTGTATCATGATGTCCACGGCGGTGTGGAAACGCAGGAGCAAAACGCACAATCCGTGCATTGTCCCGCAACGCGCGAGCTCGGCTTTTGTCTCGAACCCTCACATAACAACTGCCTTTTTTTTTTTTTTTCTTCTTTATAACAACGCGCGTGCAAATCGCTTGTGAATGAGCGATCGCTGCTTAATCCAACGTGACACTCTTAATAACGGGTTATATGTATTTTTCAGCTCTACAAGCCTCCCCCTCTATCAGCAAGTATCTACACGGCTTCAAAATATAACGGTTAAAGTCAAAAAGTGATTGCAACTTCTACACCATTTGCCCATTTTTCTTCCACAGGAATCGAGCGCGTTCTTACGCGCACCTGCTCCATTAAAGATGCTCATTTACTTCACACAATTCAATTTATGAAAGATTACAGACTGGTATCTTAGTGCTCTGTACTTAAAATCTGGTGGAATATCTTCTTTTTTTTTCTTCTTCTTCTTCTTTTTTCTTTTTTTATCCGCAAAATGTTCCGACCCGGTTTATAGGATTAATACATTGCAAGGTTGCACGCGCTTCAGGGCATCATTGCAAACCAGGGCTAACGCATGAAAAAGGAACGGTCCTGTGTAATATCATTTAGATACATTTATGAAAAATAAGTGGTGCACTGTTATGTTACAAGTGTTTTTAAGGTGCACAGGATTTTAAATAAAATGAAAGGGGGGGGGGGGGGGGTCAGGAGAAGTGCGCACGGGCGCAAAAGCAACTTTGTGCAAGGGGGGATTAAAGGCATCCTGTCTCACCTTGTTGTAGCTGTAGTAGCCAGAGCAGTGGGAGAAATCCATGTTCTGTGGATCTCCGGGAATGGAAGTCCCCCCTGAGGACGGATAAAATCGTACATCCATGTTTTCCCCACTTGGAAAAGCGCAGCTGCACTGCGACCAGTTTGTGTTTCTTTGCGCTGCCTTCTTTATTTACAATCCAAGAGGAAGGCTGGAAGCTGGAGTGTCACAGAAAGAAATAAGGAAGCGATTAAATTTAGGGAGTGGGAGAGAACAAACAAACAAACAAACAAACAAACAAAAACAAAAAAAAAAGTTTTTAGCAATCCCGGTCTTTGGTTCACCTCGTGGAGGTGCGGAAAATGTCCGGGTCTCGCGCGCGCTCGGAGGAGAAGTGCGGGACACAAAAGGAGACAAAACCCCCCGATATAACACACGGTGTTGAAGCAAAGTGAAAACCGTGTGTCCTATACAGCCTGTCCTTTCACAGCATCAGAGTCAAATCAAATTCGTCCGTGTCCAAAGTGAGACTAATCTAAAATATAACCAAAATGATCCCTTTCCATAGAGTACTTCTCTCCGTCACCATTATCCTTTCAATGTCTTTCTTTTCTTATTATCAGCGCTTCAGGTCTCACAGAAAGGAACAAAAAAAAGAAAACTTCCGAAGTGCAGTTTACAGATTAATTATGCCGCCGGGTTTCAGGGGATCAGAGATAACCAATAGTCTCCTTGTTAACATCAGCCTACATCAAGCTGTGTGTTTTTAAGCTTAATGAAGAAGAAGAGCGTGCGGCCAACCGCGACCACGCCCCGCGCCCGGATAACCACGCCCATTGGGAAGTAACATAGAGCTCCTGCAACCCAGCCAGCAACTTAACGCCTGCAGGTTGAATATTTTCAGGGATTTTAAACTATGTAATAGAAGAAATTATAAATTATTCCACAACCCCTTACAGCCAAGGGTTAAACTGGGAAATGTATTTATGTGGATTTTTTTTTTTTTTTTTTTTAACAGTTTTCAATATACTGTAGCCTACTGTTTGTTTTGCTGCTTAAAGGTTGATGCACCAAGTTATGTGGCAAGGTGAAATAATATAAAACAGCAGGGAGGACTGAAAACATACTTCTCCGTTTATGGAAATCTTCAGGATGAAACATGTAGTGCCAGGAAAAGTCAGGAGCTCAACTCAACTTTCTTTTCAGGGGAAATTAGCTAATGCAAGCTCGAAAAGATGCTAGAACTTGCCAAACGATGCCATATGTTGATTTACATATTTGTTCAATTGTCACAATTATTTGCGTATCAAAAGCTGTTACATGAAGAAGGAAGATTTTCTGAAGGCACTTCTGAAGACACTGTCGTGATCAGTGATTGGTCGTTGTAAACAATGGTGACCAGTGATTGGTTGTTTGGAACAATGGTAATTAATGATGGTAATGGTCTGCACTTATATAGCGCTTATTTTTTTTTAACCGTAGCGGATCCAAAGCACTTTACACTGTGTCTCATTCACCCATTCACACACACACACACACACACACACACACACACACAGCAGTGGTAGCAGAGCTGCCATGCAAGGCGCTAACTGGGCATCGGGAGCAACTCGGGGTTCAGTGTCTTGCCCAAGGACACTTCGGTATGTGGAGTCACGTGGGCCGGGAATCGAACCACCAACCCTATGATTAGTGGAGAACCCGCTCTACCACCTGATCCACAGCCACCCACATGATTGGGCACTGGGAACAATGCTGCTCAGTAATTGGTCATTTTGAACAATGGTAATCAATGATTTATGGTTGGAAACAATAGTGATTATTACTTTGTAATTTGGAGCAATGGTGATCAGTGATTGGTTGTTGGGAACACACTTTACAAATTGATGATGAGTCGACTATCTCAACCTGCTTTCTCAACTCATATAACCAGCAGCCGTGATGTGACCTGGAGAGCCATATCAAGTTCAAGACAGTTGTTGACTTGCAATCTGCTCAGAAAAAAAGTCAATCTAGTGGTAAATATTACAAGTTGGCAACACTGCTCTCAGGGCAATTTATCACATGAAATGCTTAAATTAATCATACAAAAATTGTATTAGACACAATTTAATTGATTTCTAACAAATTGTCGTTCCAAAGACCACCTCCACATGCTTTTTACATGAAGGTGTACATGGAAACTTGGAGCTAACTCAATGACTGAAAACTCCCCAGTCTACAATGAGCTAAACGTACACTTACTGTTAAATTTACACTTGTGGTGTTTCTTTGTGCCCAGCTGGACTGTCATTAACACATTAGCTGCGATTTGAACTCTGCAACTCTTAATTCAACCTCGTAACACTTTGAGGCCATTTTTTACTCTCTGTTAAGTCCAATCTTAGGATTCTGCTGTGTACTGTAAAAATGTTGCAGTTTGATTTATGGGATGTTGTATTATATTAAACCGACACAGTCTATTTAAATGATAAACTTGGCTTTGCAAAACCGAGGCAGATTATTTGCATGCGAATCAGCCATTTCCTCTTCCGCCGTTCCAAAGAAGCCTAAACCCTGTTGCAAATACAGTATATCTACCTGAATCTACCCTACCTACCTTATTAGCTTTACGATAACCTATTTCACACTACTTTAAAGCAAACATCCATACTGCAAGTGAAAGATAGTTAGGAGAAAATGATCAGAAAATGAATTTTTGCTTGCAAGTTTGTCACACTTGCCATGTTAACACAAGCTGGTTGGGTGGGGAATGTTGGGAAAGATTGCTGTGAATTCAATATAAACTCAATATAATCGCTAGAAAATGAGAGACAGAGAGAGAGAGAGCGAGAGAGAGAGAGAGAGAGAGAGAGAGAGAGAGAGAGAGATTTGCTAATCAAACAAAGTCTCTGTTGTATTAATTTAATCATTCCCTAATGTGGCCACAAGGGGCAGAGAAATGAAATGTAAGCTGCACAGAGGTGATTATCATGTCATGAATTCACTTGGGTAATACAGACCTTCTCTACGAGGTTATAAAGGAGTACTTCGAGCCACAGTAATTGTAAGTGTCCAAATAATCTAGCAGACTTTCCTATACCAGGAAGTTCTTGACATTTTTGCAACTAAAAACCTTATTAAATGGATCAGCAAATTATGGTAATGTTCATAGTAAATAAATAATAGGCTAACTATAAAGGTAACAATCGTCCATGTTTATCAAGTAATACTAATATTAATAATAATAATAATAATAATAATAATACAATTAACTTCTCAACACTGTAGGTTATATGTAAGAAATAAAACACAATGGACCATGCTGTTATAAGTTATAGGGAAAAAATCAACAATGTTACCACGCCAAAGCTGACTGTTTTCCTATGACATCTCATCCCAAAGTGTTTTACTCCTCTTCAACCACAGCAATTTGCCAATTATTAGATGTTTTAATTTATTGAAGAAATACACCTGATCCTTTTTATATCTGTTTATAATTACATGTAATGTTGTAGAATGTCCTTGAAACAAGCTAGTTCCTGTTATCACTTACATTATAGCGGCTATAAACAGTCGTTCCCTCACTAGCCTCTCTTTGTTTTTTTCTCTTTGTTGATGTTAATAAGACAAAAGAAAAGTAGATTGTCATGTTACTGGGAAACAGCAAATCGCAAGACTTTCCCGTGGAGGAAACACTACAACTACAGCTTTAAACCCGAAGTGTTCCAAAGCACTGACACTGGAGACTTTTTTCGGTGAATGTTAAATAAACATCTTACAGAAAATATCATTCATTTCACATTTTCCTTTGTTACATAACATAAGATATACAAATATAAACCTCGCAGCTAGCATTATTTTTAGAGCATTATCGTTACTGTTAGATTAAAACGAATCGGCCGTTAATTCTGCGATTATAAAAACCGTCGTCAAAACAAGCCATCTAGATTTATTGTGCATCCGTCAGGCATGATACAGAAACTTGTATTAGCATTTGTTTTAAAGTACTGTAAACGTTTTAGCATGCCAAAAGCTAGACATTGAAAAATGCCTGATGAAATGAAATGAGACGTCAGTGGCTGTGGGATGAGTATGCACTGTTCTTGAAGAACAAATTTGCTTGAACCGTTTACTCGCCAAAGAAATCAATTCACGTCTCCTCTGCCAATTCACAACTCAAACTGTGCCACAAATATAATATTTACAGTCAGGCTCCCAGTTGTTCTAAAGCCTGTATGCAAATCTGCAGGACTCTGTTAGGGGAACGTAGCTCAGACATTACAGCAGTAACGCATTGATGAGTCATGACATCTGGAAAGGATTACTGTATGTTTGAAGAAAGCCAACAGACACCTATAACTCACGCTGCGTGTTTCCAACTGTTAAACCTGGATAATTCTTGGTGTTAACAGCATTATTGCAAATTCTGATGCTTTACTGATTGATATTTAAAGTGATTCCTTAAGATTTATACCAGAGTACTGTTGAATTCTCAAACCTGATTAATCAGAAGGTTAATGTTCTTAACGCAACTGTAAAAAAAATAGCAATACAGGATATCTTTACAATTTAATGGTGTAGAAATATTTGGATTGTCCCATTTTACAGAGAAACACATTAAGGATTTAACAGGTTTTTTATGTTTTGCGCATCATTAATGGTGCTCATACTGAATGATTTTAACTTTGGTAATTAAAGAAAAAACTTTTTAAATATTTCACTAAATGTGTCAATGTTGAAGATACTTTTCAAACACCCCGTATTAATCTGTTCTTCGACTTATTCAGAGGGACTAGTAAAAGAAACTTCTTTTTTTTTTTTTCTGAAAGAAAACTTCGGACAGTGTCCGCGCATTTTTGAGGTACAGTTTTTGACGGAAGTCTTTTCCTCAGTTATGTGACAAGCTGCATTTTTTCATCTTACCAGCTTCAAGAGAGAGCAAAAACGAGAAGCTGGGGACGTTATAATGGAAGTGATAACAGGAATCAATTGTTTCAAATGCAACTATAAACAGATAAAAAGTCATTTTTAAAAAATAAACAAATAAAACATCAGATTTGTTGACATAGTGATATAGCAGGAAAAGAGGAATAAAACACTTCAGGATGTGATGTAAATGGAAAATAATCCATTTCAGGATGGCAAGAGAAACTCGGGCTGCATCACACCAATCCGTCGTTGATTACTTTCCTATAACAACACATCCCCAGGTGTTTAACTCCTTACATATTGTACAAATGCAGCTCTGTGAAACATAAAGTTCTTCTGTATAGTCTTCCCTATAGTGAGTTCCCCATGTGAATCAAAACGGTATGTAATTTTATGAAAACTTTTAGTTTTGGTAAATTGTGTGTTTGAAACTAAACTCTGTAAATACAGACAAATAGAAGCTGTTGAAAGACATTAGGAGGTGTGAGATTTATTTGTAATTGTCACTGCAAGTCTATAGAGACATGCTCTACCTTAAAAAAATACCTCGGATACATTTTATTAACTGATTTTCTAAGTTTTGCTTCGTTACAGATGTCTGAATGCAGGGGTGAATGTGTGTGCACTGGCATCCCATCCAGGGTGTACTCCCAAGATAGGCTCTAGATTCACTGTGTGTCTGCCCAGGATAAAAAGCTTACTAAAGATAATGATTAGGTAGTGTTAGTACAAAGTTGTACAAAAAAAAAAAAAAAAGCATTACTGAGGCACTGTTGCAGCTATTGTAGGGACCCCAATTTAAAAAAAATAAAAAAATAAATAAATAAATAAACAAACAAACAAACAAATAAATAAATAATAATAATCCGAACTCACTGAAACTTACCATGAACTTTGAATGAACTTTGAACCATATGTTCCTTAAATCATATTCCAAAAAATGTTCTGATAATTTAAAAGTGCTAGCTGGGTGAGCTGCTCAGATGTTTCATGACACTAATATATAATATAACACAGACTCGTTTGGTTCAATACCCCTGGCCTGGTTTCCTCTCTCAATTCATGCAAAGTCAAGAGTGAGTGAATGATTTGGTCCATGATCTTGTGCAGCCAGTATGAGCGCCAAGGTTTAATTAAATAGCTCAGGATCATATTCAATCTCACAAATGAGAGCAAATCCCTAATAGCATTTTAATAACTAAAGGATATATCCTCCCCTTTGGCCTCTACATGCCATATTACATCTATGCCATTTGTAGTGGTTCCAGTTTCATCCTAATATATTCCTTATGTAGCCTTTATACTTAAAAAAAAATCTCAATTGCTGTTTCTTAATAGGCAGGAATCAAGATGGGGTCAAGGGGGCAATAGTAGCGTACAGGTTATGTATTATGTACATTATAAGGATTGCTACGTATAGCAGTACCCTGGGAAATATGAAATATCTATGGGCTAAATGAATTCCAACTATTAAAAAAAAAAAGCCATGCTGGGGAAAGTGTGATAATTCATGTTTCACTCCAAAGCTATCTCTGTGTAGAGTAAATATTACACCGTAGAGCCAAAAATGTAATTGTAGTTCTTATCTTCTTGTCAAAATGTGTCGCTGTGTGAAGCAATACACCTTGTAGTGTGCACTGTATACACTAATACACTGCACTCTGTTATACACACACACACACACACAGAGTGAAACACAATCACAGAAAGAAATTATTCTCTAGCTCTAAATAAGCCATATGGTGTTATTGTATTGGATATGTTTGGTTATGAATACCCAGTTGCTGCTACGCGAATTAGCACCTTTGATTCACTGTTGTTATTTATTTCCGTATGTAATGTTGTTTGGCTGTGCAGTGAGGATGGGGGTGGGGTGGGGTACTGAATTAATTTCCTCTCTGAGGGTTTGGTGTCAGTGTTGGAGCAGGAATGAATTATGCCGCGCACACACAATGTGTCATTTCCTCTCTGCCGGGCCGCATTGTCACCATTTGGTAACCTGAAAACAAATTATCATCCGCTGGCACGAGTTCAGATTCAATTATAGCAGCCTGCAGTAATTATGTGGAGGAATAAAAGAATAATAAATGCAAAATAATTTATTAACCTAATAATCTTTATTTATGCACCCCTTGTATTACGTGATCTCTCTATTGTGGCGGGAAATTAGACCGCGCAGCTGCCGATGCACAGAGCACGTCGGTTTGAAAAAGATCATTGTCACTCAAGACCCAAAACGAGGATGAGTTTAACTCTAGTTAGAACAGCTAAGATGTCATTTCATGGCCATCTGTGCTGAAAATAATGTTATGATAAAGTGTCACATTATCACTATATAAAAATGACACTAGTAGTCTGTCCAATAATCAGGAATTTTTGTCATGCACCACAATCAAATGTGCAAATAAATAAATAAATAAATAAACAAGCAAAATGTGGAAAACATAATGACACAACATCAAATATCATCACTGATAGACCTTGATTTTTACCGAATGTGAAGCAGCTAACAAACAGAGCCAACGATGGCTTTAAGGAGGCTATGACATAATTCTATTATTCATTCATTATCTGTCTTCAGTATTTTATCAGCGGTTTATCCTGGCCGGGGATGTGCTGAGCCTATTCCAGGAACACACCCTGTCATATGGGAATGCACCCTGGATCCATCCATTTTCTATACCACTTATCCTTCAAGGTCATGGGGAACCTGGAGCCTATCCCAGAAGGCACTGGGAACAAGGCGGGGTACAACCTGGACCGGGTGCCAATCCATCACAGAGCACACTCACATACACATTCACACACCCATCCACACACTATGGACACTCTGGACATGCCAATCAGTCTACCGTACATGTCTTTGGATTGATGGAGGAAACCAGAGTACCCGGAGGAAACCCCCACAGTACGGGTAGAACATGCACACACAGGGCAGCGGCGGGAATCGAACTCCCAATCCTGGAGATGTGAGGCGAACGTGCTAACCACTAAGCCACTGTGTGCCCGCAACCTGGATGGTATACATTAATTTACACGCTTATTCACACCTTGGGAAAATTGAGCATTACCAGTCCACCTATTGACATGTTTTTTGTTTGTTTTGGGAGTTTTTTGGAGGTGGTAGGACACCAGAAAATGATAAAAGCGAGATTGAGAGAACTCCAAACAGACATTAAACCAAACCAAACCCTCATGGTGATGGCAATGCTACATACTGTGCCAGCCGGTATGTATTATATTAGCACAATTCCATATGATAGTAGGATCACTCAGCTACAAATAGGTTATACTTCGCCAGGCATCAGTGTCTTTTTGTCCCATTTCAAAAAACAAAATGCAGCACTTTGTTCCAATTTGGCCGTGACATGAACAACGGTATAGAAAATCATTCTAGATTTCAGAAAATCACCCAAAACCACCCCCTTTCCAACATCCCCCACCAAACCCTGCCCTCCGTTTAGGTTGATTTCAGACTTATTGGAAATACTGAGGCTAGTTCTAATATTTAAAAGCTGGAATTCTTGTTGTTGTGATGAAAATCAGCAAAACGTGAATGCTTGGAATGTTTTTCTTGTCTGTCCACACCTTATACACCACATTAACCCATCCCTTCTTTGAATAATATAAAATAAAATGCCCAGCCAAAAAAGAATTAAAATGGTGGTTTAGCATTTTTGGGAAGGCAGACTAGAAGCAACTAGCTGTCTTGCTCTAACTTACCTGACAAACCTATATACTCTCAGTCTTTCAATTTTGCAACAATTCCCATTATATATATATATATATATATATATATGAAGGTTATGATGGACCATCAAGGGTATATTCCTACCTTGTGCCCAGAATTTGTGGGATAGGCTCCAGCTCCACCTCCAGGGTTGGAGGTTCGATTACCGCCTCCCCTGCCCTATGTGTGTGTGAAGCTTGCGTGAAGTTCTTCCCATGCTTCAGGGGTTTCCTCTGGGTACTCTGGTTTCCTCCCTCAGGCCAAAAGCTGATTGGCATTTCCATCTTATCCGTAGCGTGTGTGAATGTGTTTGCGATTGTGCCCTGCAATGGATTGGCACCCTGTCCAGGGTGAACCCCACCTCGTGCTCTGAGTCCCCTGGGATAGGCTCCCTGTGACCCTATGTAGGATAAGTGGTAGAGAAAATGGATAGATGGATGGTTAGTGTTGGCATATCATTGTAGGGTAAGAGGAATAACACGTCATGACTTGGGATTATTGGAAAGTAATCAACTATGGGGTGGTAACAATAACTCTGCTTCACGTCAGCTGCTTCATTATTTTCCAATAACAACGTATCCTTTAGTGTTTTATTCCTATCACAGAATAATTACCAGATGCTATAGACTCTCAGATGTTGCAGATGTGGATTAAACCTTTAATTTTCTGAGAGCTGACATGATTATTGTCTCTGACTCTGTGAAAGATAGTGCTTGCTAGTTCAGTGTTTACACGTCTGAAAGGTTGTATATGTGACCAAATGAGGAAAAAGCAAGGCAGGTCTCATCCAATCAAACGAGGGTAAATTTACTCTGTTCCACAGGACTATTTTTCCAGCAAATAATGATGTTTTTGTAGAGTCGAACCATTACAGCCAGGAAGTGTGTCATTTTCCCTCTGTCTCTCTGCTCCGAAAAAAAAAAAAAAAAGAGTACTGCAGTGTAAACTCAGCGGCTTTGCATTTTATGGTGCAGTCTTGGGAGCTGTTGCCTTTATGATGGCATTCAGTAATGATGTGAGAGAATAAAGATTAAACCTCTGTGTGCACTCCCAACTCTCTCCCTCTTAAGGTTACATTGCTGAATCATATAACAGCATTGCATTAAAAATCCACACTCCTCTCAGAATGCACCACATATTTATTCACAGCACAGGCTATGAATTATGAATTACCATTTTTTTCCCCTTTTGAATAGTAGGATATCGATCATTCATATTTGTACCAAGAGTTTGCAGAAAACATCGTAGTTAAATGTTCATTTCGATCATGGCCTGACTATTTATCCGATCACACCATGAATATATGAATATAATATATATATATGTGTGTGTGTGTGTGTGTGTGTGTGTGTGTGTGTGTGTGTGTGTATATATATGTGTGTGTGTGTGTGTGTGTGTGT
>JANDJT010000164.1:3815145-3847161 GCA_024331685.1 Stegophilus panzeri
CTCTCTCTCTCTCTCTCTCTCTCTCTCTCTCTCTCTCTCTCTCTCTCTCACTCTCTCTCTCACTCTCTCTCTCTCTCACTCACTCTCTTTTACATCTAACTGAAACTTCTTTTCTTTTCTTGTTTATGATGTCTCAGGTTCCATGATTAGCAATAATTCACTGTTGGTTGATTCACTGTTGACATTATTTGCATCACACACACACACACACACACACACACACACACACACACATTACAAACCTTTATAACTACCCTTTAAATGAGTTTGCTACTGTTGTATTATCTGTTGGATCATGTATTGCAGTGAATAGACTGAAAAACACCTGGTTAATGATAAAATCAACTACTGAACATTTCTCCATATAGAACCTGTTCCCCCAGTGTTTGCTTATGCAAACGAGACCCCATGATGAAATTTGCATACACACAATGCTTGTAGACGGTAGATTGTTTATAGACAAAATATAGAGTAGGGATATTAATCACAATTCTGGCATCTGTCTTGTTCTACATACAGTATATGATGTTTTGTTGTTGATTTACTGTACAGTAGAAACAGCAGGAGGAAATTTTGATTGGTAATATATGGGTTTTGTGTCGCTAGGTTTAAGGTTCAAATGCTTGTATTCTTTGTTTCCTCTGACAGAGGCCGTATCCAACCTCCTCTCACTCCAAATGCACATCAGCTCTAATGTTTTATACGTGATTTTCTGCACAAATGATCTCATTAGAAAAGATTTGACTAACCTTAAAGGAATACGCCAGCATTTTCAATCATTCAATCTTATTTCTGTTGTATCCACCTCATCTGTATTGTATGTGTGATTAGTGATTACTACATAGAAGAATTTCCACCTTTCCCTGTAATCAGAAAACAACAATCACTTGTTCTTTCAAAATTCATGATGGAAAACATTATGTAAAGTGCTTCAGTGAATTCGCGAATTCCTCATTTAAGACTAGCTTTTAGAGATGGAACTACTGGATTTAGAGGGAAGAATTTTCACTTATACGTTACTAACAGAATGCACACATACGTAGATATTATAAAACCTTTGGCAAAGCATAAGTAACCATCCATCCGTCCATTTTCCATACCGCTTATCCTACACGAGTCACAAGGTCACCCTGGATGGGGTGCCGACCTATCACAGGGCACAATCACACACTATGGACAAGTTGGAAATGCAACCAACCTACAACACATGTCTTTGGACCAGGGGAGGAAACCAGAGTACCCGGAGAAAACCCCCAAAGCACGGGGAGAACATGCAAACTCCTTGCACACATAGAGGAGGCAGGATTCAAACCCCCAACCCTTGGAAATGTGAGGCAAACGTGCTAGCATTTTTAAGCCATCGTGCCCCCTGCATAAGTAACCAGTAACCTGAAATTCTTTTGACTGTATTGCTCCAGTATTACACAGTTATATAAAGATCATTATACACAGCACTGCTGAATTTTCTATTCCGATTGGTCAGAAATCTTTCTATAACTGCAGCTCTGTCAAGTAGTTCTGGCTTCAAGGTCAGAATTAATGTGCCCACTCTAATGCATTATTGTTTCTATAGTAACAACTTACACAGGGACTTTAAGGTGCATAGAAACAGATTTAAAACATGTGTAAATATTGATTTGGTGAAGTTCTCTGTGAGAGAAGTTTATTTAGCATTTATGGAAGTGGTCTCCAGTGTCCGAGCGTTGTAACAGTCAGAGGTAAAACTGTAATTTTAAGTTTTCTGACTCTTCCATTTTTTTTGTCTTATTAACTTCATGAAAGAGAAAATAAAGAGAGGCTGGTGAGGGACTAACTGATTATAGTGGCTATAACATAAATGATAACAAGAACTAACTTGCCTCATGGACATTCCACAACATTTTAATGAGTGTAACACAAATAGGTCAAACGTACAACGTGTTCAATAAATAAATGTTTTCATTGTTGGCAAATTGCTGTCGTATAGGAGGACTCAAACATCGGACTAAAACTTTGAGGTACTGCACTGATTATTTTCCTATACCAGCATGCCTCCAACTGTTCCATTCCTTAAATAAGAAGTCTTTTGTTAATAAAGTTTAGTTTTTAATGTGTCATGTTGTCAGATATTTGAAATGTAAATTTGTAGAATTCAACAGCTGCCCTTAGATTTCGATGGCAAGTCGCCAGTCGCTGTATTATGAAGTCACCTGTAGGCGTTCCTACTGCTGGTTGCCATAGTAACATTTATAATTGGGGGGGGGGCGCAACTAGCATTACACTTTTGACAACAAAGCAGTTTTCTTGCCACTAAAATGAAATGCTCGGTAGGGAGAGCGTTTGTACATTTACATTACATTTATTCATTTAGCAGACGCTTTTATCCAAAGCGACTTACAAATGAGGAAATACAAGCGAGGCGATATATCAAGCAGAGAACAATACGAGTAGTGCTACCGTACAAGATCTATTAATTGAGTTCCAGAAGAAGCAAAGTGCACAGAGTAGAGGTGTAAGTGCAATATTTAAAAAAAAAAAAAATTTATGAGTTGGTTAGGTGTTCACGGAAGAAGTGGGTCTTTAGCTGTTTTTTGAAGATGGTGAGAGATTCTGCGGTCCGGATTGAGGTTAGAAGTTTATTCCACCACTGAGGAACAGTTAGTTTGAAGGTTCTTGAAAGGAACCTTGAGCCATGCTGAGTAGGAACTACTAAGCGTCGGTCGTTAATTGATCGCAGGTTGCGTGAGGGAACGTAAGCTGTCAGGAGAGAGTTGAGGTAGGAGGGTGCTGTTCCAGACAAGTTCTTGTATTTGAGCATCAAGGCCTTGAATTTGATGTGGGCGGCTACAGGAAGCCAGTGGAGGGAGATGAGGAGGGGTGTGACATGGGTTCTCTTGGGCTGGTTGAAGACGTATATAAAATTGTATATAAAATTCACCAATGTATATATGTATCATATCCTATGAGATGAAGGAGAAACAGTGTGTGCTCTTTGCCGTTGTGGCCATCTACAGTATCTGCGGCGAAAGCTCGAGCGCTGGACTGTCTGGGTCGACGAAACAATTCAGACTCGCAGGCAGCATGGCGGATCACGGATCACGTGTGCTCTACTGTCTTCACTCCCGTTAGTAGTTACCGCACAAAGTTGCTCCAAATTTGCCGACTTAGTCTCTTCTCAACTTTGCCACATCGCTGGACACGCCCACATCCAGTCGCCAGTGGTCGCATTTTATATATTTATATATATATATATATATCATGCAACTGTAAACAAAGATCTGAGCGAGTGAACGATGAAGAGGAGGAAGCAGGAACGTGTTGTAAATTCTCCGAAATGGCTGCATGTTTACTTTTACCCTGCTTTTACGCTGAGTAAATGTGTCAGGAGCATTTATACATTTAAACATTTTCTTCCATTCATGAAGCAACTATGTGGAGGAATTAAAATAATAAAAGCATGGGCACTTTGAAAAGCCACATGTTTACCGTCTTATCGGTTATTAAATCTCGCTGTAGCACTGCAGAAAGCTGTGATGTTCGACTTCATTATCCAGAATAAGGCTGCTGCATTGACCCAGCGTATTCTGTATGAAAAGGCAAGAGAAAAATTTACAACACAAAAAAAATCATCTTTTCTAGAAAAAAAACAAACAAAAAAAAAAAAACACAGAGCAAACCTCTTGTAAATGAACAAGCACTTGTGTGACTGACATGTTGTTTATTTGTTTATGATTTGCTCCACGTAGTTAATTTCATATCCTAATCTGACATGCGAAAAACGCAAGACGCAGAATGTGATGTTTTTGGTATTAGAGACACACCAAATAAATCCCTAAACTAAAAATATTCTGCAGATGTTTCCAACACTGGTCTCCATGGAGTATCTCTGATTTCGCCATTATTACAGAGACAATATGAGCTATGAATTATGAGCTCGCAAAAAAGCTTAAAAGATCATTTGAGCAAACTGGAATTGTAATATTATACCGCATACTATATTTATATTAATGTGCTTGTTCTAATACGTTATCGTTTCTATAGTAACAACTTACACAGGGACAGAATTCGTGTACGCTCTACATAATTGGGTAGGGGAAAACAAATTATTATGATTGTTGATATGGTGAAATTTTCTGTGTGGAGACGTTTATGTATCATTTATGGAAGGAGTCTCCAGTGTCAGTGCTTTGTAAGCCTTAGGTTTTGCGACGTGGAAAGTCTTCAGGACGAAGGGTTTTCCTCTTCCACTTTCTGACTTCTTTTATATCGTCTGAAATGGTGCTTTGTGAGAACAGGAACTTGCTTGTGATAACAGGAAGTAGCTTGAGTTTCCACAACATTAAATGTAACTATAAAGAGATAAAAAGCATGCTGGGTTCATTAATTAATAATAATTAAAAAAAATAGTTAGTAACTGCTGTAGTATAAGAGGAATAAAACACTTCAGAGCAAGCTGTTATTGGAAAAGAATCAACTTCAGGGTGATAAGAGTAACTCCATTTCCAATCTGGACACGTCACACCACCCTGTTGTTGATTATTTTCCTTTAATAGCGCACCACTAAGTGTTTTATTCCTTATATAATGCAGTAATGAATGGAAAGAAACTCCTAATTTTGGATCAGGATGCTAAGGAAAAAAAAAATGGTTCTTCAAGGAATGTTTAGATAGTTTAGTTACGAGTTCTTTTCTTCTTTAAAATCTTCTACTTGGAACTCTGTTTGATAGGGAACCGCTCTGTTGTAGGGTTCTACATAAAACTTTCAAGAGCTCTCAAACACCTACAGGATTCCTCAGAGGTTCTTCAGATAGTAAAGGGTTTTTACCTACAGTAGGTTTCTAAAGTAGTGTTGTTTCAAACCCTTTCGAGAGGGGAAACCTTTGTTGTTTTTAAACTCATACCAAACAAGGGTTCCTTACTGATTAAGAAGTTCCTCAACAAGGGTTCCTCAGGAGTTCTTTGGACAGTTAATGGGTTTTAGCGGTCTAAAAGTGGTTCTTTCTTGAATCATTTCTGATAGTAAAACCTTTTTGAGAGTTCCTCAATAGTTTGTTGTTGTTTTTTTTTGTTTTTTTGGTGAGGGGGTAGTTATGTGGTTCCTACCTTCCTAAAAAGGGTCTATTCAGTAACTTCTGTTAAAAGCAAACCCTCTACTATAGCACTTTATGATCCTATGGCTTTTCTTACAACTTCCAGTCTTGGAAAAACATTGTTCTTCAAAGGGTCTTTGGACAGTTAGTGGTGCTCGGCTTCCTGTAGTGGCTCTATGTGAAACTGTCTGAAAGGGAAACTGCTTGTTGTTGGAATCTACATAGAACCTTTAAGGGTACTGTCAGAGCGGCAAACTGAATAGCCCTTTACGCCATTATATCCAAGACCCCTAAATATAAAAATAAACCCAAGAAAAAGGAACCCTTCTTTTTCTACGACAGTAAGAATCACTTTACATAAAGTCCTACAGTAATGTTTTCCAATTTTTCTTCACTAATATTTGATTCATTTCAAATGCTTTTAGGGCCCCAAAAATCTTTAATACTCCAAAGAACCCTTAAAATCCATTGAAGAATCCGTTTTGTTTTTTTATTTCAAAATTAAACTTTGTTGTTTCTGAAACCCAATTAAAATCGTTTGCTCATTTGACATCCTGTGAATTTTTGCACGAGCTGGTCCTTTTTGCCTGAGGAATGTGACTCTGTATTTGATCTGACAGTTTTATACTCACTGTTATATCTAGGAAAATGATTTTGAGTAAAAACATTTTAGTAGCAGCAGCGTAATTATATTAATAACATATGGATACGTTTAACTCCTCCACGTTGCACAAAGAGAAACAAAATTCATTTTTCCAGCTCTGTTCTTTCTTCCAGACTGAGAGGCTGAATAGACAGTGAGAGACGAGAGAGAGAGAGAGAGAACGAGAGAGAGCGACAGAGAGAGAGAAGGAGTGATTAGCTTGTGTTGGACATGAGCCAGGACCCCCATCTCTCTCACTCTCTCTCTCTCGCTCTCTCTCTGTCTCTCCCCCTTACATTTTTCTTTGCACAAATACTCCTGACACCATGCACCCAAATCCACTCCTTCTTCTTTAAACGTCTCTTTATATCCTGCTGTTTCATAGCAGCTGGTATTTGGCCGTTAGAAGTGGTTTGGGTGCTCAAACCTCAGCGACATTCGTGCCCCAATAATAACTACCAGAGATGAACAAATCACAAAATCACAAAGGCTGCAGGCTTTGGCATGGGGCCAAAATCTGCCACCAGGCTTGAGATCTGCAATAATAACCGTCTGTAGATTATTTTTTCTGCGAAAATAGACTCGCCACAAGCCTTCACATATGGGGCCTGTCTGGCAAGCTAGCACTCAACTACATGTTCATGGACTTGGAAAAGAAAAAAGCTGTGCCGTGGCTCAGGAAAAATAAATCTACTGTCCACTGCTGCAGTTGTCTCGCTCATTCCTCATTTCCCATTCGGAGACTCTCGTACCGTCGACTGTCCTATTTTAAGGTTTGAGAGTAAGTAGGTATTTCAGTGTTGCTATTTGTGCAAGGCCTACAGTGCCTGGGTTTTGTACTCTGGTGCAAGACTTCATGTGTAGTGAAGTGAACACACACTGCAGTTAAACACACACACACACACACACACACACACACACACACGAGGGAATTTACACTGATACTGCAAAGATAAGAATGTAAATAGAGAAAAAAAAGTGGAAAGGCAGAAGGTGGTCTCTCTCTATCTCTCCTTATAGAAAAGTCACCTGAACTTCACGTGTGAATTTTACACGTGGGATTTTTAGACACGTGTTCTGTTTCTCACACTTTTCACATGTAGTGTTTTTATTTATGATGTGTTTTGTTTTTGTTTTTTTACAATTATATGTTCATTTGTTGTTTTTTTTTGGGGTTTTTTTTACATATAAGAAGATTTCTGAAGAAGTCCAAAGGGGTGGAGATGGACCTGATACAACTCCTCCTATAAAGCTTAACCTAACCCCTAACCCCTAACCCTACACCTAAACCCTTGAGACACTGTACAACACAAAACAAATACACTTATCCAGCCTGAAACACACCGAGTTGTCTAGACACAAGTAGGAGGAGCTGGATCTGTTTGTTCTGCAGCATTACACGTATGTCATATGGTTTTATTTTCCCCCATATTATTTTCAGATGTGCACCTATAATGCACATGAGCCTTATTTCACATGATTTTCTGTCATGTTTTGTTTATTTTCACTCGATTCTTTCATTTTGACTTGATTATACCTTTTTTTTTTTTTCTCTCCACATGATTCATTTGATATGACTTTTTTTTTCCCCATATGGTTTTATTTTGCCATGAATTTTCTTTTTTTTTTTTAACTGATGAATTATTTTCCACATATAGTGTATGTTTTCTATTGTTCTAGTGCAGTACATGTTTTGATTACATTTCACATTTCCTCACATGATTCTTTTTGCCATATATAGGGTATGTCGGTTGTTTGGTTTTTTTTTTTCAATCACATGTTACTCACATGTGCAATTGATGAAACGTACTTTTGTTTTAAAAAAAATAAATTATATTACTCATAAAAACATATGATGACATGAAATGTACTTGTACTGTGATTCTTCTGTAAGGGTCTGTATCGTCTCGTGCACCTGTCGGCCATGTTTGGGATTACACAGGGTGACAAGAACGCAAGAACGACTACATGGACACGTGTTTCTGTGTCTTTTGACATGACTGCCACTGTGTCTCCCATCTGTTATCTGCGCAACATCAATCCGCTCAAACCAAACCTGTCATAACTGTCTGATTACACGGAGCGACCGTGAAAGAAAAGGTTTCAGATCGAGCTGGAAAATAAAGACAATTCTCCACTGAATGTCTGAAGGAAGCTCAGAAAATGACTAGATTACATTTTATTGTATATAAATGAATAGATTACTAAAACTAGTGTGTGCAGTGTGTGTTTGTATGATTATGTGTGTACTCAGCGAGAGAACAGCTTTGAGCAAAGAGAACTGGAGTCTTTAGATAAGAGAGAGAGAGAGAGAGAGAGAGAGAGAGAGAGAGAGAGAGAGTGAGAGAGAGAGGCAATATTTCAGGGAGGAAAAAGAGAGCAGGCAATCTGCCTGTAGAGGAGGAAGGCTACAATGCTTTATAATGGAAGAAATTCAATGTGACATGTTGAGAATGAATTGCTCAGTGAACCAGAAATATCCCTTGTTCTAATAGCTTGGGACGTTCAGTGGTGTGTTCTCTGTTTCTCACCTTCACATGCTTACCCTAAACAATTTATTCATCTTAAAGGAGAATGATGATTTTTTTTTTTTTGTTAAAGGCATTTCTTTTTCCCTGAAATGTAAACACTTTACCGTATACTGCAAGCTGTATACAGAAATTAAGTTATAAAAAACTACAGACTTCCCTGAAGTGAAATATAAATTATAGGAAAGTGCAAACTCTTCCCATGCTGGAAAAAAAAAAAAAAGTAATGAATATTACAAAGCGCTGACACTGGAGACTCCTTCCATAAATGTTAAACGACCGTGTCCTTACAGAGAATGGCACCATATTTTTAAATACGTTTATCTCTGATTTCATCCGTGTTGGATTACGTGGACTGTCCATCGAAACAATAACGTGTTAGAACAAGCATATTAATATAAAGCCGTGATTTGCCTTGCAGCCGGAACTACTTTCCCGTGCTGCTGTTATATAATGCTTGACTCTGATTGGTCAGAAGGAGTTGATTCTGTAACAGGACAGCAACACATTCGTTTAACAAGTGTGTAATTTTGGAATAGAGTCTTCTGTGTCAGCATGCTATTAAAAGTTTATTAAAGTCAGCATGTTTTCCATCACGGGAAAGTCTTCAGGATAGGTGTCATATCACAGCAAACCAGCAACTCCGTTTCCCAGGATGCACCACGAACTACAAACATTGCCGAAAAGGACTACACGTCCCACACATGCACACGTTCACCTTCTCCGGAGTTCTAATCACACACACACCTGTTACCAATCTCACACACACTCACTCCACAGTATATAGAGACTGTTTCAACACAATGACTTTGCGAAGTATTACGCTCAGTTCCTTAGTCTCTGTCGTTATTCCAAGCCTTATATCGTGTTTGCTTTTCTGGTTCTTGACTTTGTTTACTCTGTTGACCTGGATTCTCTGCCTTGCCTAGTTTAGTCCGTTTGCCTGATCGTTTGACCCTTGCCTGCCTATATACATTGATTTCTGCCTGATCCTTTGGACTTGTTATTTTATTAAACTGCCATACCTGCAATTGCTTCCGTCTCAGCCTACAATACGTGACAACAGGGGACTTTCGGTTTCTCACTAACATGCAAAATCTTCTTTTTTTTTTGTCTTATTAACTTATTAACTTAGAAAATAGAGTCTGTTGAGCTTCTATAACATAAGTGATAACAGGATCTGTGTCTAAAATCGCTCACTCGTCCACTCATTCACTATTCCCTATATAGCTATATATTTGAGTCCACTATATGCGGAAAAAGTGAACGAAAATGAGTGAGCGATTTCGGACGCTGATGTAAATACAATGCGTCTGAGAGCACTCTGTCGTGGACATTATGGATTGTATCGTTAAAAAAGTAAAGTTCAACAAAAACAGCTGCTTGTCATGTTTATTTACTATTATGCTTTTTTATTACATTTAACATTTTAGAAATTGTTCCTGTCAGTGTCCTCAAGCTGACTCCTGAGGTAAATCTGATGTCAAATGTACTCCGTCTGGCTAGTTTTGGTTTTGGCGAAACTTCTTTTCCCTGAAGAGAAGAAAAAGGCGTATTTCAGAAAGAGCAACAACTCTAATGCGTGCTTTGTTAGCTCGACTATGACATCTATCGGTAAGAAGACATTACACAAACATCCAGCTGTTAACTAAATAAATGACGACTAGATCCTTCCAACGCCTGTAAGAAACAAGTGCTACTAAATCATATATTCCCCCCATCTATCCCTAAATCAATTAAAAAGTCGTCAATACATTATTTTCTAATATGTATATGAATACTATACATACACATCTTAATTAATACATGCGAATGATCCACAAAATTATCATTTTGTGTATACAGTTGCTAATCAATCAATAATCTGTATCATTTCGCTTTGAATTATCTTGATACAGATGTATTTTAATTATTAAAAAGTTACACTTATGTTTGTAAAAGTTGCCGCCTCTAGTGTTGCCGTCCGCCAGGTTTATTTTTCTTTTGCGTTCTATCGCTATCTCGCATTGGAGTACTAGAAATAGTGCGTTGGCGAGTGTACATCGGAGTGCATTGTGGGTATAAACGAGTGAACGGACATAGAGAATGAAGTTGTTCAAACAGGATTCAGACACCACTACAAAATGGCCGACACCTGATATAGTGCGCTATGTAGGAGTTAGAGAGCAGTTTCGGACACAGCAAGGGACTAACTTGCTTTGAAGATGTCCCAAAACATTAAAGGAGGGTTTCCTCTGGGTACTCTGGTTTTCTCCCACAAAGACATGCATTGTAGGCTGATTGCCATTTCCAAATTGTCCATATTCTGTGAGTGTGTGTGTGTGTGTGTGATTGTGCTCTGCGATGGGTTGGCACTTCGTCCAGGATGTCCCGCGCCTTGTGCCCCCAGTTGCCTGATAGGCTCCAGGCTCTCCTCGACCCTGTGTAGGATAAGGAATGGAAAATGGATGGATGGATGGATGGATGGATGGATGAATTAATAATTCTTAACAAATTGCTATGGTATAACTCGTCCAGATATGCGCTTATCGCAGTGGGATGTTAACTATAAATCTGCTTCATCTTGGGCTGCATTACATCACCCTGTTCTTGATGATTTTCCTATTACAACACTTAAACATAAACCACCACACCTTCTGGCCAATCAGATTCAAGAATTTAACATTGCAGTGGTATAAATGATGTCATACACATGAACATTAGAACTGTTTTAAAGCACGTCACTGTCCCACCTTGGACGTTTCTCATAACTTGGCAGCAGAAACTTGCATGCAGTCATACATTACTGTGATAAAATCAGTATCTGATCAGAATCAGCTGTCAGTGTCAGGTGATAGTCAGTATTTTTTCCATACTCATAAAGAGATAAGAACCTTATTCTATATAAAGTGTGTGATTAACTGAGTGTAAACATTCCTCTGAGCTGAATTCACTATATACTGTATGTATAATAAACCAAATGTATAGAATTATAGACATTATAGTGCTGGTTGAAGCTTAGTAAATATAACTTAATGGTTTAATCACTTACACATGGACTACGTGTGTGTGTGTGTGTGTGTGTGTGTGTGTGTGTGAGTGAGAGAGAGAGAGAGAGAGAGAGAGAGAGGACCCCAGAACCTCCATTTAATCCACTTTTCTGAAAGGTTAAATTGGCAATAAATTCTGTGATCGGAGCCGAGCAGATGTGAACAGAGTGCTTTGAATGAGATATTAATGCACTCGACTCCTGCAGGGAGCGACAATATCATTATTCCCTATTCTGACATCGTTTTAGCTTGGGCTTAGCAGTTACACATTGTCATATGTTTGTAATATTCTTGCGCTGCGGAGAAAAACGAATTGCTTTTGTCCACGTTTGATGTGCGAGCCAACTGTTTTTGTATGTTTCTTTATGAAACGAAATGAACGACAGCATTGTTCGAGGGAGATTAACGTTCACCGCGTGTAATAAAAAGAAAAAATAAGGATCGTTTAAAAATATAAGAACAATGGCACATCCAGGATTTATTGTTCTGAGTCTGTGTAACTGCTTAATCAGTGTGTAGGCCGCGTGTGTGTGTGTGTGTGTGCGTGTGTGTGTGTGTGTGTGTGGGGGGGGGGCTGTAGGCATATAGCTTTATTTTAGAGCTGTGAAAGGCAAGTTACACTATAATGTACTCCAAATATTGTGTTCAAAAGCAAATTTCTAAGGCAAATGATAAAAAAGCGAGCAGTGTGGGTTTGCGGTGCTTCACGTAATCACCGATGTTTTTTAAAAAAAAAAAAAAAAAAAAAAAGCAAACAAAATCTGCAAATGGTGCAAAATGTTTCCGGAAAATTGCTGCTTACATTAACATTCAAGTCTAAAATACGATTGCCGTTTAATTCAAAAGGAAAGGTTGGAAACTGTAATGTGCACACAATGCCACACACACACACACACACACACACACACACACACACACACTGGTTTTTAATATTTAAACACACCACACCATTAGTCTTTTCTTTTTTTTATTTCCTTTTTTTGTGCTAACGACCGGGTGCGGGGGGGGGGGTTGCATGAATAAATTCAACGCATTTGTTACCACGGCAACCATTCACCATGTCATTCACATGTCAAAATTAATCAGAGGAGATGAGAGTTGTATGCACTCCTCCCTTTCTCTCTCTCTTTCTCTCTCTCTCTCTCTCTCTCTCTCTCTCTCTCTCTAATGGTCCTTAGAGAGCCTTAGATTTTTTTTATATTATTATTTATTTATTTATTTATTTTCCTCGGGTTTATGCTGATACTCTGGTCTGAGATGAACTTTGTAACTCATGTTTTATACACAGAGTTCACCGTGGAAAAACAGACCCACTGCAATAAATAAATAAATAAATAAATAAATAAATAAATAAATAAATGTGCCCCGGTGCATGAAATGCATCTGCTTTATTTCTATTTGACAATAGAAATAGAAATCCCCCCTACAGAAGCAGCACAGCACTTATGTCCACTTTTCTGAAACACCTCATTCGTCCACCACTGCAATACGGAGTGAATGGCAGCAGCAGACTGAATGTCCGCACAGAGACAAATTAATCATTTTGCAGACTGAAACATGGGCAGATTCGCCCCATGGCGGTGTGATTTGCTCTCTCTCTTTCTTTGTGTGTGTGTGTGTGTGTGTGTGTGTGTGTGTGTGTGTGTGTGCGTAGACAATAGAGAATTCACTCTGCACTGCATATGACCTTTGTAAATCCTAACATATTGTTCACATTAGCTTAATATAATGACCTAGTAGTAAAGACATCTTTAAAGCAAAACTCCATCCTGTAACACGTTAAACATGCTTATATCGAGAAACATTTCTGATTAGTGATCTGTTTAGTGATTCTGCTGTTCATTTGTTGCTGCATTTTTGCCATTTCTGCAAGAAGTTAACGGCCAGGTTTCGGTGTTAGCGCCTAAAAACAAAAGAGCAAGAACTACTTTTCTGACTCGACATTTTTCAGTGATGTCCATCATCCATCCATCCATCCATCCATCCATCCATTTTCCATGCTGCTTATCCTAGACAGGGTTGCGTGGAGCCTGGAGCCTATCCCAGGGACCTTGGGGCACAAGGCGAGGGACACCCTGGACGGGGTGCCAACCCATCACAGGGCACAATCACATACACACACACATACACCCTATCACACACTATAGATAATTTGGAAAAGCCAATCAGCCTACAATGCATGTCTATGGACTGGGGCAGGAAACCGGAGTACCTGGAAGAAACCCCCAAAGCACAGAGAGAGCATGCGGACTCTGCACACACAGGGCGGAGTCAAACCCCCAACCCCGTAGATGCGAGAAACGATCGAGAAGATCAGAACGCAATGCAGATACAGTATATGACAGACTTGCACTAAGTTATGGAAGAGACTCGGCTCAGCTAGTTAGCAAGCTACAAGATGTGTCAGACATTGTAATAGAACTGACGTTTAACATTTAAGCTTTGGAACGCTTCATGTTTGAGGAAGAGTGAAGTGAACGATAATACTGCATTCGATTAAAGATCATAACTTGGAATTTTTGACCTCCGACTAGAACAAAAAAAAAAAAACAAAGAACGCATTTGAGAAGGTCTCCTCAGCACATGACGTAGTGGCGTAATGTCAACATGGCTACTCACACCGTTAATAATAAATAAAACATCACTTCACTACTTTAAAAGAGTTTGTAGTAGTATTTCCTTTAGATCAATCAACATAGAAGCTGGTTCAATCTATAATGATTAGCATACAGTTTGCTGTTCTGAGGAAAAAAAAAAAATCCTAAACTCATGATCGCTAATGTTAGCTTGTTGCTAACAAAAAAAGAACATGCATCCTTGTTTTTTATCCACTTTATAGATTGAACATACTGAGTTGGAATATTACATTAGTCCAGATTTTAATCATAAAATGTATCTTTTGCACAGCTTGGAAGGAAATAACAGAGATCATCTGTGTCACTGATGAGTGTACATACTGTAGCTAGTACAGCTAGCTTTGCTAATCTGCCAATGAAGCTATAAGTCTAGCACGTAATATGTAAATCACACAACCAATTTTCACACTGATGTATTTCATTTATATCTAACTACTGATCTGTAGAAGCATTCACGTTTTGGCTATTTTCATTTCTCTTTGGAACTAAAAAAAAAATGCATAAATTAAGGTTGCTACATGTTTACAAAAAGGGACGTTTGCTAGTATGAACGTATGGTAAGACAACACCACGTTATCATACTTTTAGGCTGTTTTGAAATGAGCATGCTTCTGTCTCGAGTTTAAGCTAAAGTCCTACACTGTTTGCATTCGGTATGTGTGTATTTTTATAGTTTGTTTTAGCTAACTAAACTGTTTTAGTGTGCATTTATCCTCTGTTTTAGCTAACATGCTAATATAGGCCGGCTAGAGGCAAATGGAGAGTAAGACACCATTGGGATTATAGTAAAATTAGGACACTTGAGGGAGTAAGTTTTTTTTGTTGTTGTTTGTTTGTTTAGCATGCTTCTGTAATTCTCTCCTTTTATCTGGACCTTTCACTACAGTCCTAGATAAAATCATAAATAAAACTGGTCAGATGTAATATTCAGCATGTTACTATGCTACTATGATGTTGTTGTTATTTCTAAATAGACCTGTCACAAGACTAACAGATTACGTGTTGTATCTAAAGGTTAAATATCTGTAGTCGTTTATAGCAGGTGTGTATTTAACAGTGTTTTTTTTTTGGTTTTTTTTAAACTCATGTTTTAACAATAAAATGTCATGATTTGATTCGCCAGTGTGTGAAACACATCACTTCTTCAAAAACAAAAGGTGCACAAAAATGAACCGGTCGTCCGAGAGCGTCAGCATTAACAGCAGTGTGTACATCAATACCACAAAACCATCATTTTCCCTTTAACAGCACATTTCTCATTAAAATGTGCGCATAAATTGCCCGACACATTCTGCCTCCTGCTATAGATTCATGACTCGTCTCAGGGGACCTGAATGGCCGAAATCTAAAATCTACAGTTTTCACGTTCCCCCACCACACACCCACACACCCACACAAATAGGAACCACAGATGAGTGATTATGATATAGGAAACTGAGTAGTGCATAAATAAAGGATGCTAGATAAACAGCAGAAATCAATCTTTTAGCCTTTGCTTCTACAGTGCCATAAATTACACAAAGCTGCCACTGCAGTCATTGTCATTAAATGTTTCAATAACATCACATGTGCTTTAATATTGAAGTATTTGTTTTATTGGTGATTTTACACAGTCAAGTACAAACACCTCCAGAATGTGTGGTGAGGCAAACACGATCAATTGGAGCAACACAATGCACACCTTTTTATTATTTCTTAACCTTTTATTCGGCTTCACTGATGTCATCTTGGAAGGTGAGAGAGATCTAATGAGCTAAGCATGCTTGCATTCAGCAAACAATACACACTTAGTATACTGGAACATAACGACTGGGGTGTGACGAGTCACAAAAGATTCATTTGTGCAGAATGAGTCTTTTTAGAGAAACCAACAAAGCAATGCAGGAATGTAAAGCTACAATGTCTTTTAGTTAAAAAGGAATTAAACATGATTATTAGGTCAGGGGAGAAAAAAATTCTGTATATGATGTTCCTGAGATCCTGTGAGTCACTGTGACAATCCCGTTATAGGGTCATAACGGACACATTAGGTGTTCATTTTGAATTAGTGCGGCGCTCACGTTTCCAGTAGCATCGTTTACATTCGTCAGGCTTCTCTAAGTATTATGGTTATATTTATTTATTTATATAAGGTGTTTATATAGGGTTCATATATTATATATATATATAGAAGAGGCTTTGCATAAATTCTTACACAGGTGATTTGTAGGTGATCAGCCATAAGATTAAAACCACCTGAATAATACTTTGTAGGTACCATCGTGTACCTCTCTACCAGAGTGTAGCTCTGACCCATCGAGGCATGGCCTCCACAGGACCTCTGAAGGTGTGCTGTGGTATCTAGCACAAAGACGTTAGCAGCACATCTTTTAAGTCCTGTAAGTTGCGAGGTGGGGCATCCATGGATCGGACTTGTTTGTCCAGCACGTCCCACAAACGCTCGATCGGAGGCCAATTGGAGGCCGAGTCAACACCTTGAACTCTTTGTCATGTTCCTCAAACTGTTCCTGAACAATTTTTGCAGTGTGGCAAAAAGCATTATCCTGCTGAAAGAGACCACTGCCATTAGGGAATACTGTTGCCATGAAGGGGTGTACTTGGTCTGCAACAATGTTTGGGTAGGTAGTACATGTCCACATTGCCCAGAGTATCACACTGCGTCTGCCGGCTCGTCTTCTTCCTATAGTGCATCCTGGTACCATTTCTTCCCCAGGTAAGCGACACACACACACACACACACACACACCCAGCTGTCCACATGATATAAAAGAAAACATGATTCATCAGATCAGGCCAACTTCTTCCATTGCTCCATGATCCAGTTCTGATGCTCATGTGCAAATTGTAGGTGCTTATGGTGGTGGACAGGGACCAGCGGTGTGTCACTACGCAGCCTCATATGCAGCAAGCTGCGATGCATTGTGTGTTCTGACTCCTTTCTATCATAGCCAGCATGAACTTTTTAAGCAAATTGTGCTAAAGTAGCTCAATGTGGCTAGCCTTCGCTCCACATGCGCATCAATGAGTCGCTGGTTCACCGGTTGTCCTTCCTAAGACCACTTTTAGTAGGTACTAACCACTGCATAGTGGGAACTGCCTAATGAATCCAATGTCCAAGTAGGACAGCAGCTTATTAAAATATTCTTCTTTTTTCTAAATTGTGGTAATATTTAAACATATTTATTTGAAGTAGCACTGAACATGAATCCACATCTGAATAGCCCACTATTATCATGTGACATTAAACTCACCTATGATCATGTCTGCAGAATTCAGTTTAATTTGGGAGCAGGTCAGCACAGCTTTAGGAGGGAATGAGGAGGAGGCGAGGGGTGTATACATATGAGTGTGTGTTTGTGTGTGTGTGTATGCAGATGCAAAAATGTATATTTGAAAGAGCATGTGTATGTGTATGAGAGAGAGAGAGAGTGAGAGAGAGAGACAGAGACAGAGAGAGAGAGACAGAGTGAGAGAGAGATAGAGAGACAGAGAGGGAGAAAGAGACAGAGACAGAGAGAGAGAGAGAAAGAGACAGAGAGAGAGAGACAGAGTGAGAGAGAGACAGAGCGAGAGACAGAGAGAGAGAGAGAGAGAGAGAGAGAGAGAGAGAGAGAATGAACCCTGATGCCTGTCCCAGCATCACTGTTATTTGGCTGTAATGCTAGAGCCATCAGTGCCTGTAGAACTGCAACTTGCCTTCACGCCAAAGGCAAAATCTGTTCATTTAAAACACTTCACAGGCTTTGATAAAAACTTTTTGCTCCCCCTCGCACTTTCTCCTTTTTTCAGCACTGCTGGGGTAGCTACGCTTCATTTTCGCTCTGTCTGTACACTACACGTGACGTCACCGGCGTGGTGCACGATTTGGCTACTTTCTTCCTGAACCGCAGATGCGCAGTAAAATTGTGGAATAGTCCAATCTAGTGTGTACTGAGAGGGCCCTGAGACACTCATTAATTAGGCATTCTGATGGCATTTTAGCATGTGGATTTTTAGAAAAGCATAATTAATTAGCAAAAAGTACAACTAAAACTTTCTTAACCATAAGTTTACGAAGCGTTTTGGGGGCCCTTGGTAGCTCGGAGCCCAAGGCAATTACCGACCTTTGCCTAATGGTAAAGTCCGCCCCTGTGCTAGTATCCTCTTAATAATTGTAAAAGCATTCCTCAAAAGAATATCTTAATAAAGAATGAAAGAACAATATGATTGCTGCTTTGCTTTGCTCTGCTGGACTTCCTCTTAGTAAGATAACCTCAGCACGTCTAAGATGCCTTGCATGGCCTCTGAATACAAATGAAGCTTTCTTGCTAATGAGCTTTCTTTTGCTGGATCGGCCGCAACTAGTGAGGAAGGGTTAACTAGAGCCGTGGCAGAGGCTTTTTTTGGCTAATTTGCCAAGTAGTTACCGCTGACACTGACAGACTCGCTGAATACGGGGCTCCGTGGCCTGTTACGAACCACAGATGGGACTGTCTGAGTGCAGAGAACAGGCTTCGCTCCAGAGGATTTTTAACTGCCTTCAGATAAACCTCACAGCAGACAAGAGAATAGAATAATGTCAATTAGCAATGTGGAAAGAGGCTGAGGATTCAAGAAAGAGCTGTGAATATAATGTGCTATGCAAAGTGATTAGTCTCTCAGCCACATTCTGCAACCTATCCCTCTCCTCGGATATGTGAGGTTTGAATAAAAGTGTGTGTTCAGCAAAGATGTCGAATTATAACCAAGATGCCAAGATGTCTTGCTGATTTTCACATTATTAAAACAATGGGGGGTTAAATCAAAATGTTTTGAAATGTATATCAATTACTGACATAATGTACATTTTTTAATACCCCAGCACTGACAGTGGATCCAGCTTCCTGGATTATATTAATGCACACGTTATCGTTTCTATAGTAACGACTTACACTGGGATTTGCATGGACATGGTGGATGATCCAAAGAAATGGATTTTTGTGAGAAGTCTCCAGTGTGAACAATTTGTCAGAGGTAAAACGCTATTCGTTTAAGTTTTCTGACTTTCCACTTTGCCGTTTCTTGGTAATATGACAAGCAGTGGGTTTTTTTTCTTTGCATTATTAACTTAAATTAAGACAGGCTGGCGATTTATAGCTGCTATAACATAAGTCATAACAGGAAGTCATAACTTGTTTCATGGACGTTCCACAACATTAACCATCACTTGAAGCAAATAAAACATACGACATGTCCTCCCGAGTCTGCTTTACATCAGGTTTCATCACACAAGCGTGAAGTTTATTATTTTCCAAAAACACCACAAGTGTTTTTGAATTCCTCACTTAATATCCAAGTGAAGCAGAACTTATTCCATACTTTAAGAAAAACAAATGTTTACATTAGACACCTTAAAACGTTCTTTAGTTTTTCCTCGTTTAAGGTGAACCCCTAACGGTTCTACGTGCAACTCGACGCCACTTTATTTTCCTTTTAGAAAAAAACTAGAACCGTTAACCATCCAATGAACTCTTGAGGAACCTATTTTTCTGAGAATGGATTCAAGCACGTGAATTTATTTTAGAAAAACCACAGGTTTATGTCAATGAAAGTGGAACTACGAGATTAGGCGTTTTAGATCAGTGGTTAAGGTTCTGTACTAGTGACCAGAAGGTTATGAGTTTAAATCCCAGGACAGTCAGACAGACACTATTAGACCCTTAACTGCTGAGCTATATTGCTTGGATAGAGGCTAACTCTAAAACCCTTTATCCATCTGTGGTGCTCTTAAATGATCTGTACAGAACCTTACAACTGAGTGTTTCTCTAACAAAAAGGCTTCCAAGTGGAACCCTGTTAGGGAGCTAAGAACCACTTAGCTCTTTGACTTTAACTGTATGCATGCACACATACATTCACACCTATGGGTAATTTAGCATAGCCAATTTACCTATTGGCGTGTTATTTGGAGATGGGATGAAAGCGGAAAACCTGGAGGAAAAGAACATGTGAGACAGTAAGCACTCAAGTTTGAGACAGTTTGGCTCTCAAGTTTTGCTCCATCAGTGATCTCCATCAGCTTCAACAAACTAGACTTTATGTGGAAAATTATAATGAATGTCCTGATTACACAATTGCATTTTTTTACCATGTAGTACACAGTTATAGAAGGGTATTATCTATAATCGCTCTATCCGGCGTCACCCAGATGAGGATAGGTTTCCCTTTTGAGTCTGGTTCCTCTCACGGTTTCTTCCTCATATTGTCCCAGGGAGTTTTTCCTCGCCACTGTTGCCTCTGGCTCGCTCATTAGGAATAAATTTATCAATTAAAAATTTCTATCCTGAGTTTATATATTTCTCGAAAGCTTCTTTGTGACAATGTGGATTGTTAAAAGCGCGATACTATACAAATAAAATGGAATTGAATTGAGTAAACCAAGCTCAGAATCAAACCAGGAATCCAGGACTTGTGAGGCTCCAACAGTAAGCACTGCACCACCATGCTGCCATTTCCTAAATTATGAAATGTAAATGTATTTAGACAAAGCTAAATAAATAAATAAAAACTTTATTTGGTTAGCCAATTTATGCTGCTTTCAGAGTACTTTAGAAAATCAATACTACCTTAATCTTGAAAAAGCCTGTCTTTCCATCACTGAGTGAATGCAAAGCCAACTCACTGTGCTTCTGTGCTACTGGAGTAAGTCCAGAATCACTGCACGAACAAACCCAAGCTCTGAATAAAGGGTTAAATGTGGCTTTGTCTGTCTGTATTGATTTTGATTGGTTCTCAGACAGGATCTCATCAGGCCACAGAAAGGCATTAACTCTACTCAGTGGTTTCTTTTCCAGCACACCTCTGAAAAGATAATTGATTGGGAAGCCGTTTAATTTACTTCAGCTCCAGTGCATCGTTATAAGTGTGACCAATGATCAAGCAAGGCAGAGGATTAAGTCTGAGGTCACTAGCAGCTTATGAGTAGTAAGGAATGTTCAATTCTAAGCATGGGTTTATGATTACACCACTCCTACTGTAAATATAACTAGGACTAGACAAACCCTATCAGGTAGTTAATGAAAAACGATGGCAGCTGATATAGAAACTAACGCAGTAGTGTGTATTGTAAATAACTGCAACACAGTAATATTAGTTTTGTTTTGTTTTGTTTTTTAGTTAAAAAAAAAAATTAAGAGAAATAAGAAAATGGTCAATTTAGACCTTGATCACAAAAGCAAGTCATTGTGAAATCCTGAGTATAAAAACACTGCCAAAAATAGTTAATAGTCAACTCAGAGTCTCAACACTTTACAGGGCTATAAAGGAATTTGTATACATTAAATGATAATAATTTTTTCCATCCATCCATCCATCCATCCATCCATACCGCTTATCCTACACATGGTCCTGGGGGAGGCTGAAGCCTATCCCAGGGAATTTGGGGCACAAGGTGGAGGATATCCTGGATGGGGTGCCAACACACTCATTCACACACTACAGACAATTTGGAACCACCAATCAGCTTATAATGCATGTCTTTGGCCAGTGGGAGGAAACCAGAGTACCCGGGGGAAACCCCCGAAGCACAGGGAGAACATGCAAAACAGTTCACAGGCGAGATTCAAACCCCTAACCTCCCAAGCATCACCAAACTTGAAACAGGAAGTGTCGTAGCAAGTCGAACCAATCACATCACTCTGTGTGCAGTGCTGAGAATGGATAGCTTCCACACATGATGTGAAAGTTGAGTTAAAAGATTCGCTAGTTGAGTGGAAGCGAACACACCATTTTCAAGGGAACCAGGAATCTGCTCACTGGATGGCTTCTGGGCTTGAAAACAGCTTTCACACTTCACCAAACGTACCGAACTCTCAGGGCAAACAGCCTTTAGTCCAGAAAAAAAAAAAAAAAGAGAAAAGTGTGAAAACGACCTTACTTAGATTTTCTAACCCTAGCATATTTAGCTTGAATCCGTTTCTTGGAGTTCAATCAAAAATGTTAATAACAAGGAGTTCAGGAACGTTTGACTGGCGGTCTATAGAGACTAAATATAGTGAATGTTATTTCATCTAATTCACTCATCCAAGCCTTTCATTCTGTGCAATGTCATCCTTAATATAAGCAATTCAGACTGATTCAGCTACATGAGAACATGACCACATGTGTCTTTTTAAATTCGTGATCATTATCCCCCTCTTCTCGATCAACTTTCATATAGATCACAGGTCCAACCCTAATCAAACACACATGCTTTAGAGCTGTAGGATACATGATTCAGGTCTGGATTCAGGTCTACAGAATTAGAGGTTGCTGGAGGTAGGTTGGTCTCCAGGAACCCGGTTGCTGAGCTGTGGGACCACCCGGCGTTGCTATGTTTAATTATTTAAACATTTTACGTGTAATCAGTTTGTATATGTGTAATACTAGAAAATGTGGATCGGTTTGCTGCTGATGTTTATAATCTACTGTTATAGAAGTTAATCGATGTTATACATGTAATAAGTAAGGAATACAACATGATGGAGCTTGCCATTATAGGTACAGTTGAGATCATAAGCATGGCAGAATCTGAAAATAAATAAATAAATAAATAAATAAAATAAAATAAGAAGGCTCATAAAAAAATAAAAAAAAAATTACATTGTTTATTTAGTCCTGCCCTGAATAAGCTATTTCACATAACAGATGTTTACATATAGTCCACAGGACACAATAATAACTGAATTTACACTAAAGTTTATACGCACTCGATTATTAATCCCGTGTGTCGTTACGTGGATGATCGACGACGTGATGTTTTTATGTTTTGTGATAGTTCTTCATGAGTCCCTTGTTTGTCCTGAGCAGTTAAACTGCCCACTGTTCTCCAGAAAAATCCTCCAGGTCCTGCACAATCTTTACTTTTCCAGCATCTTCTACATATCCGACCCCTTTCCTTTCCAACAGCGACTACATGATGTCAAGATCCATCTTTTTACACTGAGGACGACCGAGGGACTCGTACACGACTATTACAAAAGGTAAAAACGTTCACCGATGCTCAAGAAGGCAACACGATATATTAAAAGCCAGGGGGGTGTAAACTTTTGAACAGGATGTAAATGGTTATTATTTTGTCTTCTGGGAAACATGTAAATATCTTACGTAGCTTCTGAAAAAAAATAAGTTTTAATTCATTTTAACTGAAGCCTGTGTGTTGTCACGTCCCAATAACAGCATGTCTTGAAGTATTTTATTCCACTTATAACACAGGAATTTGCCAATGATTACAATTGCAGGAAGACACGTTGCACTATTAATCAATTTATAGTTACATTTAATGTTGCTGAAAACAAGCTAGATCCTGTTCTCACTTACACAAACTACAGCAGCTATAAAAGTCATTGCCTCACCAGCCTTTCTTTTTTTCTCTCTCTCTCTCGCTCTTGAATTTAATTAGACAATAAAAAGCAACTTGTCGTGTTACTGAGAAACGGCAAATCTTCGATTCCTGAAGACTTTCCCGTGGGGGAAAACCTTCACTGTTGCAAAGCGCTGACTCTGGAGACTCCTTTAAAAAAAATAATGTTATAATTATAAATGGAAAACATCACCATGTCAATGTTTACATTGTTTAAATATGTTTAAGTAGAGAATCCATGTGAATGAGCTGTTACTGTAGACATGATGAGCCTTTATTGGTCACGTATACATTACAGCACAGTGAAATTCTTTTCTTCGCATACCCCAGCATGTCCAGAAGCTGGGGTCAGAGTGCAGGGTCAGCCATGATACAGCGCCCCCTGGAGCAGAGAGGGTTAACAGCCTTGGTCAAGAGCCCAACAGTGGCAGCTTGGCAGTGCTGGGGCTTGAACCCCTGACCTTCTGATCAGTAACCCAGAGCCTTAACTACTAGGGCCTCCACTGCCCCTATAATCAATATCCAAATAATCCACATAATCACTGCCCAAATAATATTTTAATATAGAGTTTGACCAAAGTTTTACTTTCAGAACAGCTTAAGTCTTAATCCTGGGGTTCAATTGAAGCCCAAACCTGTGAATAATGCTATTGCCACGTAAGTTACTTTTACAAGTACAGCATCTAGCAGACACCTTTTACTCCAGATCGACTTGCAGAAGTGCTTTATCAAGTTGTATAAATGGATTAAGTGCTAATTCGAGTGCTTGGTGAAGAAATGATGATGATTTGGAAGAAGAAAATGATGAACGAACTAGAAGTTGACTTTGCATTCTATGTACAGGTGTTTCTCATACACGTGCAATGAAGTTTCGTCCTCGTGCCTGGGAGTTCGTCCTAGATTCCTCGTTTAAAAATATTTCACAGTTTCGTTTCAGTGTTAATATGAGCGTTATTATCTTGGAATATAGAGCCATGAAGAAAGAAAAGTGTGTAGGCCATGGGGTACACCTGTCTCTGTAAAAAGCCTCTTTGGATCTCTGTTAATTGTTTTATTTTGCTTTGAAAACTCGCATATCAAAGTGCTAATTGTCAGAGCACTTTTTGTGGCTGACTGCTAATTGCCATTCAGCTTGTTATGACTCACTTGTCTAGATGGAATTGTCATTTATTTCAGATTTGAAGGCCTTTTTTTCATGTTTTGAACACATTTTGTTCACATATCTTTTTCTTTTTAATGAGTAATACAAAAATGACTGTTTTAATGGCACTGATTTGTATGGATTGTTGTATTAAACCAGTCCCAATTAAAATTAAAATAGAGAGTGGAGGTAACTGAAGAATTTTGATTTAGTATTCTTTTCTCAAAAAATAAAAACATAGGTGGTATTTGCTAATAATAATAATAATAATAATAATAATAATAATAATAATAAAAACACTGTAGATCTAAAACAGATTTCCACAACACTTGGATATCAGACGAACCCTTGCCAAAGGTCTTTCAAAATGCTGTAATGACAACCAGAGCATGTCAGGACACAAGAACACACACACACACACACACACACACACACACACACACACACACACAAAGTGCATGCAATGGCAAAGTCTTCATGTTTTCTTATCATTGAGGAACATTTTGACCCCACTGAGAAACTGACATTAAAACAAACCAAACAAACACACACACACACACACACACACACACACACATTTTCTTATAATACTTGTGAGGAGCTTCCACTGGCATAGTTATTAATGCAGTTTAATTAATCCTATGCTACAACTCACCTTAATCTCAAGCATCAAAAGGAAACCTTTTGGCTTGATTTTATTATTATTATTATTATTATTGTTGTTGTTGTTGTTGTTGTTGTTGTTAATATTATTATTATTATTATTATTAATATTGTTTTGTTTTACTTTTTCTTAGCCTTCCTCATGGGGATGTGCCAAATGTCCCCACAAAGTAAAACCTGTCCTATTTATATCCTTGTGGGGACATTTTGCAGCTTTTTTTTTTTTTTTAATGTTAAAAAAAAAAAAAAAAGCTTAGATATACCACCCCAAGCCCCACACAACTGATCCACCCTCCCACCCCCTCCCACACCCTCCCACACACACACACACACACACACACACACTGTTCTTGTTCAAACAAGAACAAAAGATATTATATCAGTGTATATGGGCAAATATTTATGGTTGCATTAGAGCTTCAGCAGCTGTGTTGGAAGCAATATCTCTTGTTGTTAATTAGCTCACTGTTGCCAAAGCTATAGTGCACACACACACACACACACACACACACACACACACACACACACACACACACTAGGCAAGGAATTTTATGATTTATTAAACGCCAGTTTCAAATCATTTAATTGTATAAAGTAGATTCAGTAGGCTGACAAATCAGAAGTGGCCTCAAATTTAAACATCTTACAATAGACTGGACTTTCACTCACAACCAGAGGTGGGTAAAAACAGCTAAAGACCCACTTCTTCCGTGAGCACGTAACTAACCCCTAATACACCAACCCCACATTATCCTTTAAAAAACAACAACAACACAACCTTACTCTGGCTCTTACACCTCTACTCTGTGCACTCTGCTTTTCCAGAACTAAATTAAACATCTTGCATAGTAGCACTACCTGTATTGTTCTCCGCTTGATATATCTCTTTGCTTGTATTTCCTCATTTGTAAGTCTCTTTGGATAAAAGCGCCTGCTAAATGAATAAATGTAAATGTAATGTAATGGGTAGAGCTGTACTCAAGTCACCGTATTGTTACTTTAAAATAATAATTGCTCAAGTTGTAATAAAAATAGACCAACAATAAAAAGTAAGTAAGAAAGTAAAAGTTAGAAAGTACTGTATGTAGTTAAAGTAGTGAGTTATATCATTGTCTCTCATCTAATAATCATCAAACCTCCCCTAAACCCCTCCCCAACCCGAAAAAAAAAAAAAAGCTAGCTAGAGAACGCATTAGCAAGCAAATGTAGCTCACGAAGTGAACGTCACAAACTACTAAATTATAAAATTCGTTCGTGCTCAGTGTTCAGTATTAACATCACAAATATATATCACAGCTAACTGATTTTTAGCTAACTAGCTCCATCACACTCTATTAGCCAAAACCACCAGATGTTTTCTCAAGTTAAATATTGAGTTCTTGAATGCTGAAGTGTCCACAGAGACAGAGAAGCAGCGCATGATATACTGTAGCTGTCAGTTTTGGGAGTCTGCAGAGGTCAGGGGTGTGCTGTGTCCATGGCATTGTCCACTGTTGGAGCCATCACTGCCCTGATATTAGCGGTTCTACAAAGCATTTTACACTGGTTCTCATTCTTCTTCTTCTTTTCGTGTTGATGTTCCACTTCATAGTGGAACCATCGTGGTGGGAGGATTAGCCGTTCAGTATGATACTGAACGTTGCCCAGGGTGAGCCAGGGGAGGCTCCTTCTGTGCACACACATTCACACACCCATTCATACACTACGGACACTTTGGACATGCCAATCCGCTTACCATGCATGACTTTGGACTGGGGGAGGAAACCGGAGTACCCGGAGGAAACCCCTGCAGCACGGGGAGAACATGCAAACTCCGCACACAGAGGGCCACGGCGGGTATCGAACCCCCAACCCTGGAGGTGTGAGGAGAACGTGCTAACCACTAAGCCACCGTGCGCCCACTGGTTCTCATTCACACACACTCACACACCAATGGTAAAAGAGCTGCCATGCAAGGCACTAGTTTGCCATCAGGAACAGTGTCTTTCCCAAGGACACTTCGGTATGTGGAGTCATGTGGGCCGGGAATCGAACCGCCAACCCTACGATTAGTGGGCAACCCGCTGAGCCACATCTGGTATAAACACAGGTATAGAATGCTATATATATATATATATATATATATATACATCTCATTATTATACTTCTATTGTGTATGTTAAGAAATGTAGTGGATGCATTGTTAAATTATGGAAATTGGAAGAGAAAATATATTTCATACCCTATTAATATAACTACCAGTACCACTGATGATCTCTCTCTCTCTCTCTCTCTCTCTCTCTCTCTCTCTCTCTCTCTCATTACGATGTGCTATAAATATTTGAGAGAACAAAAGAGCAGTTGACTGATGCTGTGTAGGTGTGCTGCCATCTGCTTAGACTACATTAGTAATGCTTGATGAAACCTTCGTATTCCTTGGCATGTGTATCTATATTCACAGGCAATAAAAATAAATGCACACTATAACCAAGAGGAATAATAGATGAGAACGCTGGACTAACTTGAAACTCTTATTAGTTGTAAACATGGGTGACCATTTGTTGAAGCAGTGACTCATGTCACATATGATAATAAATCACATGCTAATATGATAACATGATAAAAAGAATAAAATAGATATTTTTAAATGTCTATATTATGAAAGTACTAAGACATGACAGGGTTTGATATAGGAACATCGTTAATGCCGAGGTGACTATGCGTCCTGACATGAAGCAGAGTTGCTATTACTACCTTGAATTTGATTACGTCCCACAGTGTTTTATCATATCATACTTAGTTACATTTAATGTCGTGGAGCATCCACAAAACATTGTGGAACATTCTGTCACCGGACTATTTTTTAAAAAAAAATCTCTCTCTTAATAAAAAGTAGCTTGCCATGTTATCAGAAAACCTCAAAAGCCTTCCGTCCTGAAGACTTCTCATGTCAAAGGTCGTTCATTATATGACACTGGAGACTCCTTCCACAATTGTCTCGTCACAGAAATCAGCAATTATACATTTTATGTGGAGCAAGTCCCTGTGTACGTTGTTACTATAGCAACAATGACGTATTAGAATAAGCGCATTAATACAAACCTGTGATTTGCCTCGCAGCCGAAACATAGAAAATGAATCAACACCTTCTGACCAATCCGAATCGAGCATTCAACATGCAACATGTGAAAACTCTGTGATTGTATAGAATTGTGTAGAATTTAATCAAATTGCCTAATACCATGAGATACTATTAATAATAAGCTTTCACAACAGTAGTTGCTTGCTTTCCCACTCTATCGTTTATATAGAGTTGCCTACTAGATCGATAAATACAAGTGAAAACCTCTCTCTCTCTTTCTCTTTCTCTCTCTCTTTCTCTCTCTCTCAACTGAACGAAATGCAATTTATTTCTACTTGGCTTAGATAATGAATAATAGATGGTATCCAGTGAGTTGAAATTGTCATAGCTCTTTGCTGCACTTCAAAGGCTGAAGACAAAAGTATCAGCTGCATTAGCTTGGAAATTCAGGGCTGGTAATTGAAATCCATTAAGATGATGTAAAATGAGGCTGATGGTAAATATAAGTGAATTTCATGCGGGCGGCTGATGTTAATCTGAACCTGAAAGCAGCACAATGTGTGTGTATGAGTGTCTGAAAGAGGGAGAGGAGGGGTAAAGTGAAATAGAGAGAGAGAGAGAGAGAGAGAGAGAGAGAGAGAATGTGTGTTTGTGTGTGCATGTATGGCACTTTTGTGTATATGTGTGAAAGGAAGATTGCATGTGTTGAATTGCTGAATTACAGTAATATCCATTAGATTTATTGTGTTCTGGCTCTCTGTCTGTCCCACTTTGCCAAAGGCAGAGTGCATTACATTTCATCACACTTTCATTTTCTCCACTGGAGGGGTTATGGGAGGTACAGAAGCCGTTCTGTGGTATACACCAGATAAATCTCATCTGTAACAGAATTACTCCTACACCACAACCCGCTTTCTCTCTAACAGACACCCACACCCACCTACACACACACACACACACACACACACACACACACACACACATACACACAGACCATGCATTGTTCTTGCTCTGGGAGCTACAGAAGAAAAAAAAAACGAACCACCATCTGTCATCATATCAAACCAGTTTTATTAGAACATTCAATTCAATCAAATTTTATTTGTGTACTTGGTATTTACAAGAGACAGCGTTGCAAAGCAGTTTTACAGAAATCCACGTCCAGATCACTAATAAGCCAACTGAAGGCAAAAGCTTTCGTTTACTTTCCTCACTGAAATGCTATGAGAAAGAAACAGTAAGAGATTCAAAGCCTGAAAAAGGAAACCGTTAGTGGAACGAGCTTTTCTCCGTTCCTTCTACAAATATCTAAATACTCATGTCTTCAGACAACATCTAATACAAGGCTTCATTGTTTTCCTCGACACTCACGTTTGACTGAATCTGTAGCTTATTCATTATTTATTGCCCAACGCTGTTCCTATAACAGCAGCATGGACCGTCGTTCCATCTGCAATGCAAGCCACAGGTTTATTATATTAATGCACCCATTCTAATATGTTTTCATTTCTATAGTAACAACTTACACAAAGACTTGTTTTCCAACACAGTAAAGTCTTCAGGATGTAGGTAATGGGACAAAATGCCTTTTTTGTCTTATTAACTTCAAGAGAAAGAAAAAGACAGAGGTTTGTGAAGGAACAATTGTTTACAGCTGCTATAGAATAAGCGATAACATGAACGATGTTTTGTGGACATTCCACGATATTACATGTAATTATAAATGGATGAGTCAATACATAAAAATGTTCCTGAAACATTGACCAATGACTTACTGACTCTGTCGATTAGGTGTTCTGGGCAATCAAAACACGGGACTGGGAAAATGTACTGGAATTTCTATTTGTCCGTTGAGCTCGCTAATACATTTATGATCTGTCCATCTCTGCGGTCGATCAAACAGAAGACCAAGAAGCAGATACAGAATTTCTGAGAGTTTGCCGGTGTTGAAGGCTTGTTAGCCAATATGAGAAGCTCATGTAGGATGTGAGGCTGATTAGTTATTAAAATCATTTCCTAATGTCTAAGGTTATATTATATTAGAGGTTAGAACTTCAGGTACTGTGTTTGCAACACTTATATGTGGTCATAGTTCAACAGAGACTCTGCTGGAACAGCTTCACTAACAAGGAAGTGCCACGAGGTAGCACATGCATGAGACATCATCGCCCATCTACTCCACCATCAAAAAGAGAAGAAAAAAAGCATTGTATTTGTAAGAGTGGTGTAACAACAGCACTTCTATCTCAGTTTTCTGCAAGCCGCTATTTCCATTGACTCGCTTTGTGAGATTTGTGACTTTTTTCGGAAAAATACAAATAAACAACCAAAGGTCTTACTATACAGGTAGGTTTTCAGTCCAAACCTAAAGACTGCAATTGAGTCTGATTCCTGAATGGTTACTTCACAGCTGGTGTAATTGTCATCATTCTAGGTACTCATAAAGAGCCTGTATACTGTGATCAAAGCAGCCATGGAGTATCATATTACACAGATATTGAGGGCCAAGACCATTAAAGCTATACAGGTCTGCTGTAGTATTTTGTAATCTATGTGTAATATAACCCGAGGCCAGCGTTGGGTTAGTAATGTAGGGCTAATATGGTAAACCATTATAGTGCATTCTGGATTATCTGTTATTCTCACTGGGTGGAGGGTCAACCACAGAAGGACGCTCCATGGTAGAAGATAGATATGTGTATCTTGGTTATTTTCACCTCTCGACAGTATGATAAAATTCCACTAACCATTGGAAGTTGATCACAACTTTAAAAAAAAAAAAAATAGCCTGTTGTGTTTCCATAAACAGCAAGTCTCCAGTGTCTGCGTCGTCCCGTTCGCATGTTTGTTTTTGCATGGAAGCGTTTGTGTTTAAACGTGAGGTGATGCAAACCGCTGTAAGAAAAGGAAAATTAAAAGTCCATTTTAAACACTCCTTTTAAACCTATGCTCACACACTCCACTGATTTCTTCAACATAATAGATTCATGAGTAACGCTTCACATTTAGCATTTAGCTAACGTTAACAAACCATAAAGTTTGCCATTAATACATCACAGTTTTACAATTGTATAGTTATGTACGGACAACAATAATGTTAACCATAATGTTAATAAAGTAACAAACTTAACAACTTGAAGTTCAGGGTTCCATATTGAGCTATCAAGCTACAGTATAAACTAAAATATTTACCGTTCAAATTGTTGAGCCTGTTCTACAGTCATTAAAAGCCATTTTACACAACAAATAACATACTTTGCAACACTTATAGTTGGAATCACAATCACAAAAATGACAACTTGGAGAGCTATTTATATGTATGTTTTCTATCCCCTCTTATTTGCAGCATATATGGTGAGTTTACTGTGCATTTTTAAAGTTGTGTGAATTGTTAAGTCTTAGTCCTCACTGTTGTTCTTGTGTTGTGGCTTTTGTGTCACCAAATGACCCCTTACACTCTAACTATCTATTAGGAAAGCTCTGGAAAACTCCTATGTAACATAATTCTACTTTAAAATTGTGGTGATGTTCATTACATGTAACCCAAAGTAACTCCAATATAGTGGTATTTAGATCGTCTTTACTTTGGGTTGCAGACCTTTGCACTAAACCACACCATGTATTTGGAGAACAGTTCATTTTATATAATTTGTGCTATTACACACCACCATGATAAAACAAACACGTACTGATGTCTCGTTATTTTCTCTTGGAGGAAGTAACAGGAATTTTATGAGATTTCTGTTCCTGAGGTGTGTGTGTGTGTGTGTGTGTGTGTGTGTGTGTGTGTGTGTGTGTGTGTGATTATTACTCATAGAGCACTAACACCATTCTGTACATTGCACACTCCCTCCTATACTTTTTCACATACACACACACACACACTAT
>JANDJT010000164.1:3864119-3880243 GCA_024331685.1 Stegophilus panzeri
AATCACTTACATTGTCCATCCATCCATCCATCATCCATCATCCATCTATCCATTCATCTATCCATCATCCATCCATCATCCATCTATCCATTCATATATCCATCATCCATCCATCCATCTATCCATCCATCCATCCATCATCCATCTATCCATTCATTTATCCATCATCCATCCATTCATCTATCCATCCATCCATCCATCCATCCATCATCCATCTATCCATTCATCTATCCATCATCCATCCATCCATCCATCCATCATCCATCTATCCATCCATCCATCTATCCATCCATCCATCCATCATCCATCCATCCATCCATCCATCATCCATCTATCCATTCATCTATCCATCATCCATCCATCCATCATCCATCATCCATCCATCCATCATCCATCTATCCATCCATCCATCTATCCATCCATCCATCCATCATCCATCTATCCATTCATCTATCCATCATCCATCCATTCATCTATCCATCCATCCATCCATCCATCATCCATCTCTCCATCCATCCATCCATCCATCCATACATCTATCCATACATCCATACATCTATCCATCTATCCAGGGCCAGCCATGGATGAGGTGCCAACCCATCGCAGGGCACAATTGCACACACAGTCACTCACTATGGACCATTTTGTAAACCCCAATCAGCCTACAATGCATGTTTTGGACTGGGAGAGGAAACCGGAATAGGAACAGGGCGGAGACGGGAATTGAACCCCCAACCCCAGAGGTGTGAGGCAAACGTCTCTTCCATCTCTTTAAGTCTATATTAGTCTAAATATTTAATCTATTCAAGTCTCTTTAATATGCAAACATTTCCGAAACAGTTCCAAGAATTCTTTTCTTTTCCATATTCAATATCAATGTTTGTCATTTGTTATGGGGTCTGATCGCCAGGATGTTTTCTCAGACATCTGATCTAATCAGATCCACTATTCCGACACAGGCGGAATCTGTGCCATCACTAATTCACTTAATTGAATTACCAATTATTAGATCCATAAAATACTGTATGTGTGAATTGAACTCCACTAAAGCAGCATCTGGTTTACTAATTATCTGGTAAACGGGATACAGAATTATAAGCTAATATTAAATGAATTTGTCTTACTGGTAGATTAAGAGTTGTTAATTATACAGTCAAAATAATAAGGTATAAACACAAACTAATGAGATAATGTAATGTGTAACTGCTTCATTTTTCTGTCTTAATAACTTCTAGAGAGAGAGGGGGGAAAAATAAGGGAATGACTGTTTACAGCTGCTCTAACATAAGTGATAACAGGAACTAACTTGGTTTTGTGAAGGATTATTTTCTCTCTCAGCTGTCAATCAGCTGCACTAGCCAATCATGGGCATCTGTGAGGTCATGTATGCAGAAAAGGGCGGATAGCGCTTGTCTCCGAGTGTATTACGCTGCCATGTGTGTCAGCATGAGCAGTAGTTCGGAAAGATGCATTAGGCTGGCTTCACACGTCTTGGAGAAAGCATTAAATAGCCTTCACACTTCCTGATTGGTAGCTGTTGTATTATAGGGGATTGCTGGCTAGTGAGTGGGGATTGGTAGGTGACCAAATTGGTGGGAAAATGGGGGAAACATTTGTTAACAGCAAACAATCTGATGTGGAGGTAAAAAAAAATATATATATATATATATATAATAATTGATGTCTTTTTATCTTTGACAGACAGGAAGGCTTAGCTCTGCTAGTTCATTTACTGCAGTGATAACAGGAGCTAACTTGGTTTTGTGCACATTCCACATCATTAAATGTACCTACAGTACGTATAAGAAGATTTAAAAAGTACAATGTGTCAAACTGCTGTGGTATGAGAGAAATAAAACACTTGGGGACATGAAACCCATTCAATCATTGATTATTCTTTCTATACTAGCACACCCCCAAGTGGTTTTATTCCTATCTTATTGAATCCAACTGTACAGCGTTGTCAGATGTAGTGAAAAAGTAATAGAATTGCATTAAAGAAAGTAAATGGGGACGAGGGGGCGGGGGGGTGAGGTGTGGGTGGGGGGGTTGTTTTGAAGCATTCCAAGGCTCAAAATCTGAAACATTATATTTAAGGATTGTCAGAGCTGGTGGTAATTTATGTTCAAATATGGCAAGAATTGAGAGCATGTTTTAATCACAGCATGTGTTACTGTTGGATGAGAGAGAGAGAGAGAGAGAGAGAGAGAGAGAGAGAGAGAACACCATTTGCATCTTTTGTTCTTATTTTAAATTGATAGTGAATGATGGGTTTCTTTTTGTTTCCTGTCTATTCATTGCATCACTAATAAGCATAAAATCAGATTTAGCAGATTTAATGCATATTGATTACTCCAGAGAGGCAGGCTTGAAGTTAAAGACAAAGCACAGCCTTTGCTCTGTCTTCATTCCTTCATAAATAGCACTTTTAAACAGAAGAACATCAATGCTCCTCAAACACAAACCCTCACAAACACGTACTCCTATTAATGAACAGCAGAATACTAAATCTCTCTGATTATTTTAGATAAAATTGTAATGTGGGATGAAATAGTACAACATTTCTTTAATGTCACATTAATCTGATATTCTTTTTCTTTTTTTGCATGTTACATGAACATGGGTTTGGAGCTAGCATTGAAGTGACTCAAGAATTAAAGTGACTTAAAGTGAAAGGAATACGTCAACAGTTTTGTTTTTTGTTTTTACCCTAAATTTGAATCACTGCATCTGTAGTGTATGTTCTATGAGATGAAGAATGTTGAAATGTTTCCCAGTACAGCGAAGAAAAAGAAAAAAAACATTCACATCACCTGTTTACTCAAAAGGGCAGTTGTTGAATTCCATCAGTTAATAAAAAAATAAACCTTTTAGCCTCTATGGAATAATCGCTATATATGAAATTAGCTAAATCTGATTTTAAGCTTATTAGTGCGTCACTGAAGATGGGAACCAAAAAGAAACCCATTACTCACCATCGTTCCTAGCTAATTAATAAAAAGAAGAAGAAAAGGCATTAAAAGCTAACATTTCATACACACTAGACCTATATACACAGTGATACACATAAAGTATACACGTCTGTCCTTTTGTGTAATTTGTACTTTGATTGGACAATGTGTGACCCGTCTATCTATAGTTTCTACTCCAAAAGATTTTGCTAAAAAATAATAATAAAATAAAGACTAAATAATGGACTAAATAATCCTTCTTGTTGGCATTTATTACACCTATGGCTGTATTTCTCCATCACTGCAGATCCTCAATCACTGCTGATGACATTTTAAGGATGTGTCTGTGAAGTGGACTGGAAACTATAAGTCCAAAAGAAGATCAAATCTATTTCATGCTGAGTAATCACTAGACAAGACTGTAACTAATGGGCTGCATGAAACTACAGTCTGGGCTAGAAAGAAATCAGCCCCAGCCTCCCTTAAAGCTTCTTCATACCATTCTGTGTATTTCTCTCATGTTCATTGTTGGTCCACTGTTGTGCTTGGTTCAACAGATATCCAAAATAATCAATGGCATTTGTTATAGATAGTGATGAGACGTGAGTCCATCCTATCAAAAAGACATCAAACTGGCCGCACTCTCTGGATGGGAAGGATGGTATACTCTCTCTCAGCTGTCAATCAGCTACACTAGCCAATCATGGGCGTCTGTGAGGTCATGTATGCGGAAAAGGGCAGATAGCGCTTGCCTCCGAGTGCGTTACACTGCCATGTGTGTCAGCATGAGCAGTAGTTTGGAAAGATGCATTAAGCCCTGTTCACACCGGGACGATTTTCGCAGCGTGAAACGCCCCAATGGCGGTCAATGGAAGTGTTCACACCCAGGCGTAAAACACGTGGCGTCAAAGAGTCAATTTTTTTTCAACATCGAGGGGTTCGTTGTTTTTTTTTTTTTTATTGGCCGACCGATTAGATTCGCGCTTTTGTTCACGTGCCCAGAGCGACCGAAGTTACATAAAAGTACGACTTGATGGCGCTCAAGTACAAAACTGTCTTGTCGACGAAGAAGAAGCCGAAAAAGAAGACGAACAAGATCCAAGCACAACATTTTAGTGAGAGAGCGCATAAGTGACATACTCGAAATAAAACGCTCACTGCTAATAAATCCTTCTGTCCAAACACATAAACAATGCATCCTTTGAAAGCACCGGATTCAAAATTACACACTGAATACTATATCGTATATCTAAGTGTATTAATTATGTTGTGGCTGATTTTTTTTTTTGAAATGCAAGCATATATTCTAAATGATATGTTTTCTACACTAAATAGCATCGTTTGTTTCTTTGTCTCTTCCCTGCAGATATGCAAATGATAAATCGCTGACAGATAGTCCATTGTATTTATTTTGCACCTGGCAGATATGTGCATATAAGTATTCTTGACCTCTTATTCAAATAGTTAAGTGCCCCATTATTGCATCATTGTATTATCATACTGACCACAAAAAAAGATTATTCATATTCAACACTTCATCAATTTGCAGGAACATTAACCTTTTTGGGCACAACAATAGTTGCCTTATACCCACTCACTCCCTCCCCAAAAAAAAAAAAAATAGATAAAAAAAATAACATAATCTGGGTCTCCACATAAGTATGTGAATGCTATTGCTGTACAATACTATAGTTTGATACATTTCAAATCATTACTTATTTAAAAAGAGTATACTCTTTGAGAACTTTAAGGATTTAGCTTTAAAGAAGTATTTGTTGCAGTGGCCCAATCACCAAAGTCCTTACATTTCTCAGAAGTGCATACGTGCTTTAGCGAGTTCGCAAAAACGGCGTGTACGGCTTAAAGACGTAAATACTGTCTCTCTTCTTCTTCTCGGTGATGAGCAGGTGACAGAAACGGAAAGTTCTGCAGCGCCACCTTGTGTACCGGAGTATTTCTGCTTTTCAATAAGCGCCATCTATTGTCAAGGAGTGAATTTGCACTTTCAACATGTTTAACACGTGGGTGTGAACATAAAAAAAAACGCGCCAGAAAACGGACCGTTTAACACGCTGCGAAAAACGTCCCGGTGTGAAGAGGCCCTTAGGATGGCTTCGCATGTCTTGGAGAAACCATTTATTAGCTTATAGGAAGGCCTGATTGGTAGTTGTTGTATTATAGGGGATTGCTTGCTAGTGAGTGGGGATTGGTAGGTGACCAAATTGGCGAAAAAACAGGTTAAAAAACAGTTAAACATTTGTTAACGGTAAATAATCTGATGTGGAGGTAAAATAATAAAACCTTATATTGATGTTTATTAATCTTTGACAGACAGGAAGGCTTAGCTCTGTTAGTTCATTTATTTACCGTATGCCTGCCTATACATTTACATAGTGTCTAGCTAATATTAGCAGGTAAATATTATAGAGAGACAGACGAGGAAAGGTGGAAGGAAAGAGTTTTTTTGTGTGGTATTATGTGAGTCATGTTGCCTCTATGGTTTGGCAAACATAACTACTTAAATGTCTCTTCATTGCCTTTAGCCATGGCAGCTGCATTTTAACCAGGGTTAAAAGGATTTGTGTTAAAGACCTTCAGTCTACTCTACCCATGCACGCCCACATTTAAATTGTGTAGACCTGTACTTAAAAACCACACAGGCCTGGGAATTACTAATTACTCCACATTAAACAGTATTCCTATTCAAATTGCCATTGTATCTCCTTTGCCCTTTTTGGTGCTTCCTAATTAAGCATTTATAGCTGGGCTGATCTAGTTTTCCCTCTACCTCTTTCTTTTTCGCTGTTAAGTGGAAAGGTTGATGAAAACAAAAGAGGGGAGAAAAAGAAAAGATTGGCAGTTCCTCCATTTGTCAGTCCATAAAAATGCAGCTTGTGCTTAGAATGGAAATGGCTCATGAAAGGAGAGAGGGATGGAGAGGGGGATGGTGTGGGGGATGGGGGTCTTGAACGAGGGAGGAGAGGGGGGAGGATAGGAGAGCTTGTTTTCTGAACCAGAGGAATGAACCTGGCAACCCCATCATTCAGTGTTTGAATAGAGCAGGCACTTCATTGCTTCTCAAATCAACACACACACACACACGGACACACACACCACCTCAAACTACAAGTTCAATACACTGACCCAATATCACATCATCATTCTACTTTCTCTCTCTCTCTCTCTCTCTCTCTCTCTCACTCTTTCCTTTTCCCCTCTCTTTTAGCTCTCTATGCAACAAGCAATTGGATTAATCAAGGCTTTCTGGCTCTTGCCATCTGCAGTTCATTTGCAGTTTATTCCCCATATGCAGTTTATTGTTATTGCTGTAAGAAGCTCAAGAAAGAGAGCGATTTTATTACAGCACACAATAACTATCACATCATGCATCTTTACGTAACCCATCAATAAGAGGCGTGATTGAATTTCAGACTTCTAATATAACTGCACTTAAAGGGAACAGGAGGGGAGAAAAAAGAAACAATGAGACTTAAACTAAGGCACAATTAAATGGATAGCACGTATTCCTACCAGGGAGTCATGTAAATATGGTGCTAATTATTTTAGTACATGAGCATCAATCACAGCGAATGTGACACTTTTTTCTTTTGTTTGCTCACACACACAGAACAAACACAGCTTCTAGAAGACAGGAGAGGTTTGCTAACATACAATATCTTAGCCTTCCACCTGTCTTAAATCCAGCATGTATACCGTGTCCCATATCATGTCCTAAAAAAAAAAAGCAGTGAATACTTGTTAGACCTAAATTACACCCTGCTAACCCAAGCTCACTCTCACACATACAATTAAAAACTAATTATCCACACATAACAGATAAGCAGTAAAGAGGCAATTACATATCCCCGCTGCTAGTGTACATCACATAGGCGATTTTTGCTAATTCAGTGTTTTTCATATCACTGCACATCTGCACTGTTTTACTGCAAATATTTATAAGTTCAGTATTTGGAAGGATTTAGTGTTGATAATAAAATTGCTATATACATATAGAGTATACAGTCTTAGCTACAGTATATACACACTCAGCTAATGCTCACATACTGCTAGCAAAGCAAATCTAGACATGTACATTTCAAACTTAAATACACAATGGTATGCAAATCTCCAACTGTGTCATGTAAAGTAAAGTGTAGAACTGGAAGAGCTCAGCGAAAATAGAAAGCAGGGGAAAGCCAAGGTAGTGGAAATATTAAAGAAATATGTAATGTTCATGCTAGCATCAAGTCACTCAAGTTGCTAGCAGTTTGTTTGTCCTGGGTGTATATGACCTGCCAGAGCTGTTGTTTGTGGGAATACACTGTTTAGCTTTTCAAACTGCTTGTGGAGCATGGTTGTATCAGAAATGTATACACTGTGAACATTTATGCACATACAGCCATGTGGAAAAATAAAGTACACCCCCCTTTAATTCTCTATTCCTCTTTATTAGGGCCTAGCTAACAATTGTGTGGTCCTCATCAAACAAAAAACCTCAGGTGACAACAACAACAACAACAAAAAACAACAAATTTCAATATGTGTTCATTATTTTCCAAAAAATATGAAAATAATATCATCATTTTGGAGAAATTTTGGCACACTCTTCTTTACAGCATTGACTCTGTTCATTGATGTTTGAGGGCATTTGTCCTCCCACCACATCATCTCAGTAAGGTTGAGGTCTGGACTTTGACTTGGCCAGTCCAACACCTCGATTTTTTTTTTCTTCTTTATCCATTCAGATGTTAATTTCCTGGTGTGTTTGGGATCATTGTCCTGTTGAATGACCCATTTCAGCCCAGTACAAACTGTTGGAGAGATGCCCTCAGCCCTCACATGCCCTGGACAGATGGTCTCAACAGTATTCCGGTGTAAAGTAGAGTTCATCGTCGTCTCAATGACTGCATGATTCCCAGGTCCTGTGACTGCTGTTTGGTTCTTGTTAATCATGGCTTTGTACAGTACATGATACCCAAACATGTCCACCTTGGCCTCATCAGTCCAAAGGACAATTCTAAAATGTTTATGCTTTGTTCAGAGGCAATTTTGCAAACTTAAGTCATGCCATATTCTTTTGGACAGAAGGAGCTTTTTCTTAGCCACCCTTCCATGAAAGCCACACTTTTCTGATTATGCTCTCATAAACATTAACACTTAATGTGCTTACAGAGGGCCACATGATGTAGCTCTTGGGTTTTTCTTTATATCTCTAAGCATTAAACACTTGGTCTTTGGCTTGGACTGAATTTGTCTTAAAGGCTCTCCGTTTGTAAACAAATGTCAGTGAGAAGAATGGTGAATTTCAAATTGTTTGGAGATGGCCTAATAACCCTTCCCAGATTGATTAGCAGCAACAATTGCTTCTCCGAGGTCATGGCTGACGTCGTTTCTTCTTGGCATGATGTAGACACACACCTGAGTGCTCCAGAACACTTACAGAGGTAGTCACACTTCTTGTTGATGAACTAGTCTTGTGCATTTCATTAGTAACACTTGGCTGCTAATTACTCTCTTAATGAATGTGGAAATAGGAAGGGTGTACTTATTTTTTTCCCATCTGCAACGCAAGGTTAGCTAGCAAACCAACATCATCTCTGTAAGAAGGAAACCAATGCAAGGTTGTTGTTTTGTTTTATAAGTAAATAAAGACATTTCTATGACTTATTTTATTTAAATAGTGTCAAAGTATGTTAAAGGCAGAAAACAATACAGTTTTGGCTAAAACCAGATTTTTCATCTTTTTGGGATTAATTCAGCCACATTGACTTCCAATGTGGGTTCCAAGGGAGTTTCCCCAAACTGCCTCACATTTGTGGGTGGAAGTTTAGGGAGCTGTCAGACAACCTTATGCAAAGTATTAATTTGAGGAATTTGATGCTAATCATGTGAAAATCCTTCTCGCAACAGGATAAAATTTAGAAGGAAAAAAAAAAAAAAACCTCTAAACTCTAAAATCTCAACTCCATGTTGTGAACTTACCTACAAAACTGAATGTTTATTTATCGATTTATCATTTCATAGTGTGAATTCAGGGCAAGAATGAAAGCAGCAGTTGACTGAATGTTATATCAATAAAGAGCAAACTGCAGTAATCAAAGTGAACGAGAGTTTCAGCACAGTTTAAAGTCATCAAAATATGGAACATGGCATGTTAAGCTCAAGAAATTAGTCCAACATTTCCGAAATATGAAGAGGGTTTTACAGTAGCACAATTGATTGCATTAACAAGCACAGTTGCCTAGAGACCAGTACTTTAGAGCCAGTAATTATAATATGCTTTGCCAGCTGTTCAGTTGCAGACATTTAAATTCATAAATACCTTTAAGTCACAAATAAATGAAACTGAACTTACAAGATCTAAAGATTAGTCGATAATGTATTATTAGCATAGCAGTGAAAAGCCAATCCATGATGTCAGCTGGTTTTTATATCAATCATATACTGTGAAATTAGAGTTGTGACCCAATACCCGAGGTATGCTAGTGGGAAATGTATTTGTCAGTGGTGGCAAAGTGTTGTCTGTTGTCTCTTTATCTCATACACCATAAAAATAGCAAAACTATGCCAACTCATGAGGGAAATATGCCATGATTAACAGAAGCACTGAGTTGACAAATTTGATTTTAAGCATACAAAGAGGAGAGAAGGATAAAAAGTTGTCCAAACCATTCTTTGAAAATGCCTTAGCTAAAAAGCAGATTAACGATGGATCTGGCACTCTCAACGCCAGATTTTTTTTAAGCATTGGTGTGACAGCAACAATTTGGAGTTTATTAGAACAGAACCTGCAGCAAGAGACATGTTAATCAAGCAAGGAACAGAAGAAAAGATATCTATCAGGCACTGCTTTAAGAAGAGGAGTAGAGACAAGCTGGAGGTGACAGCAGAATGAATTGGATTTAGCTGTAAGTTTTTAGATGAAACAAGACTGGTTAAAATTAAATGTGTAAGAAAGTTTTCAGAGATTCGAGCCAGCGTATCTGGATAGCCAAAGGGAAATGGGCTGGTAGGAAAGTGTTGATTGATCATATCAAGCCTGTGTTTTAAATAAGGTAAGGAATGCAATAGATTGCTTATCCGTTTGTTTGCGGTACTGAAGAGATTGCACTAACAGCAGAAAAATAACGAGTGTGCCTTATATACAACATTTCCACAGGCAATAAATTGAACAGTAAGACCAGTTTTCCTATACAGATGATTCAGCTGCTGGCTTTTGGCATTTAATTTCTGGAGTTCAAGGGTAAAGGGCAAAATATTGTCAATGTAAGCAAGTTATACTGAAAAAAAAAATAAAAATACATCTTCAGTGAACAACAGTGTTGCAATACTCAAGTAGCCTAAAGAAAAGTGGAAAAGAGAAGAGTGAATAGTGCAACCGTGAAGTGTTCACCCTATGACTGGAAGATTGTAAGTTCACATTCTAGTGATACTACAACTATCCATGACCAGGAACTTAAGAGAGAATATTTAGCTCTGTGCGAGGTTCTTCAAGAGTTTTCAGCTGCCCTATGAGGTTACCTGTGCACTATTTCCAAATGATCCAATGGCTAGCTTTGTGTCTCAGAGGAAGCTCATGTTTTTCGCTATAAGCCATACACACAGTTCCATAAATATGTATGTTTTGATTGTAGGCCCGATGGTTGTTACTATGGTTCTTTAGTTTATAGAAGGCATTGAGCCCTAAAGAACCAAAAACCCTTTATATATATATATATATATATATATATATATATGTATATGTATATAAGGGTGTACGATGCTAATATTCTTTTACTATAAGGCAATGACATCCTTTTATAGTATCTATGAAAATTTTCTCTCTCTCTCTCTCTCTCTCACACACACACACACACACACACACACACACACACTTTAAATCTCAATCTCTGCTTGGGAAAAGCTTCTGGACATCCACAGTGAGGTGAATATTTTTTTCAATAGCAGCTCTCTTAAGAAGATTCATTACTATGCAACAACCTGCCTAGCAATATGTTGTGTACTTTTGTCCTCAATTGTTGTGCTAGTGTAGTTTTTCATTTGCATATACCCCCTCAGGCTTGCAACTAATGATTACCAAAGCAAAATGATAAACAACTTTCACAACACATTAAACTTGTTTTCCTATCCCATTATAGTGACATCAATGTAAGCAGCTAAACTAAGCACAAACATACTGCAGGCACGAGCAGCTTGCTAACAGATAATGGACTATATTGCTGTTATTTTGGTGCATACACACACACACACACACACACACACACCTATACATATACTCAATCAGAGCACATAGACATATATGTAGCATGATAGTTAACCACACGTACCAAGGCTTGTGTGATTTGACAGTTTTCTGGCCGGTTAAAAGCAGTATGAGCGATCACATGTCCCACCAAAAAAAGGTTGCAGGAGTGGGCTACCATTTTCATGCAGGTAGGAGTGGGTGGTTTTTACTCTCATGCAGGTGGGAGTGGCCATTTTTTTACTCATGCAATGGGCATCAGATATGAAAGAAATATAAATGCCGTGGCTTGTGCAACATTTACGTGTTTACTGTGTTACTTCATTCTTCTTCAGTAACTGGATACTCTCAGTTTTGGTTATACTTTCTGGTGGATTGGATGGGTTTGGTCAAAAGTTTTTCAGGAACAAGATGGATTAGACAAACGTTCTGTTGGAGTATACAGTATTCTTGAAACTTTCCGTTCTGCGGGACTTTTCAAACGTTCTGCTGGAGCAGACAGGATTGGTCCTTCAGGAGTATATGGGAGTGGGAAACCTGACTGACAAAGTGGGTGGGGCAAGCAACAAAAAAAGCTTAGCCAAATGAAATGTCACTAAAGGAATGGCGGAATTATCCATGGCTTTAGGTTTCTGATGTTCATATTCACTCTGCTGTTATTGTGAAGTGTTAGATTTACACAAATAATACAGCAGCAGTGTTTTTACTGTTATATTCGAGTCCATCAAACACTTTACAACCAACGTAGCAACCAGTGAAGAGGAATTTGAGTGGTGCCAGCCAAGTGAAAACCAATGAAATCTCACACCAGTTAGGATTCATATGAATTTTGCATGAGATCAGACTGAGTGCGCTGGAAGAGACGGGACAGCTGGTGAAACAAGTATCTGTTGACATGCTTGTAGCAGTGGTGATTGGTGAAGCTGAAGAAATAATTGGAATTTGCTTTCCACAAACATTTGTTGTTAACCTTTAATACCGTTTCACAATTTCTTTTAAAACCCTCACTTTCCGAGATGTTTTGTTTATATATTTGAGATATATTGCCATTTTGCTGACAGGCTATCTTCTATTTCACAGAGTGTATGAGGAACATGACACCAAATCCTCTGGTATGATTTCCTTGGACAGCAATGCTGTATCATTCATCACTGCCTTTCGATCCAAACGTTTAAAGAATCTTAATGCTAAACATACAAATTCATATCGTTATTCTGACTCTGTTGAACATATTTTACCACATGTGACCTTTTGAAAATGTTATTCTGCTGTTATAAATATCATGCCAACTGTTTTTTTTTTTTTTTTTTTTTAATGTAAAATGAATTATGTACATGGTAATAAAAACTCAGTACCTTCTTCCACATCACAAACTCTGGGACCTTCTGGGTTGTTGTTTTTTTTTTTGGCATATATAAATAAAATAAATAAATACAGCATTTATCAAAGATCTCTCTCTCTCTCTCTCTCTCTCTCTCTCTCTCTTTCTCTGCTGTTGGCTGTGATGCTACTGGCATATGGGTCTTTAAATACTAATTGCCATATGGACACATATGGCCAGCATTGGGGAAATAATAAAGACAAACCAAATAGAGGGTCACTGGTGACAGACAGAGATTTGGCTTTTGGAGGACAAAGGGATTCTGGGTAATTTGGCAAGAGATTTTTGGGTGTAACTAATTTGCGATGGCACCCAAACAGGCAAAAGCAGATGAAGACAGACTGTACACAAACACTTGGGCAGGAAATGCAGTTTTACAGCCCAGTACACTACAGCAGACAAAACATGCCGCAGGCGTCATTTATCATAGACATGGCATCCCAAAAGCATTGTTCAGAACGCTTAGAAAAAACACACATTCATAAATCTCATCAGAGAGTGACTGATTTAAATGTAATCACATCAAGTCAAACAAACAAGTTTTTTTCAGTTATAATGACGTTGCTGGTTCTCAAATTCCACACACACACACATAGTTACAAGATTGAAGACAGGATTAAACAACTGCAACATGTATTAAGTGTTGTTATTGTATGAAATACTATATAAAGTAGACTAAATCTGCTGATTAGTACAAAAGTTTGCATACAGTATCCTTACTTAGATGATGAAACCAACAGCACATTTTGTGCAAAATACTGACAGTGTACCTTTTTATAGTCTCCTGCTGTTTGTTTGAGATTTTTTTGGGAATCTCACTAGAGTTGTGTTGTTGTTGTTGTTGTTGTTGTTGTTGTGTCCCCGGTTTGAGCCTGGGCTACTTTCTGTGCATGTTCTACCCATGTCCACATGTCCACAAGATACATTGTCCCTAGATATGAATATGTGTGTGCATGACGCCCTGCTATGCACTGGTGTCCCAACCATAGTGTATTCCTGCCTCACGCCCAGTGTTCCCAGGATAGGCTCCAGATCCACCATAACCCTGACCAGGACAAAGCACTTATTGAAAGTAAGGGAGTGAGTGTTGTTCTTGTTCCAATTATTTTTCTTCCATTTGACATTGTTATTATGATTATTATTGTTATTATTATTATTATTATTGTTGTTGTTGTTGCTACTGCTGTTGTTGTGATTGTTGTTGTAGTTCCAATTATTTTTCTTCCATTTGACATTATTATTATGATTATTATTGTTGTTGTTGTTGTTGCTGCTGCTGTTGTTGTTGTGATTGTTGTTGTTGTTCCAATTATTTTTCTTCCATTTGACATTATTATGATTGTTGTTGTTGTTGTTGTTGCTGCTGCTGCTGTTGTTGTGATTGTTGTTGTTGTTGTTCCAATTATTTTTCTTCCATTTTACATTATTATGATTATTATTGTTGTTGTTGTTGTTGCTGCTGCTGCTGCTGTTGTTGTGATTGTTGTTGTTGTTCCAATTATTTTTCTTCCATCTTTGATTGATTACCATCAACTAATAAAATGACTGCTCACAGCAAAAGACTTGAGATTTTGATCATGTATTATTTTATTCTTTATAAAACGTCAATAATTTAAAAAGTGGACATGTTTAGATTTATTAGACACCTTAATAAGGCAAATTCTAAAAAAAAAAAAAAACACAAATATTTCAGTGCAAACCTCAGTGGCTTAGTGGTTTGTCTCACACCTCCAGGGTTGTGGGGTTCGACTCCCACCTCTACTATGTGTGAGCAGAATTTGCATGTACTTCCTGTGCTTCTGGGGTTTCCTCCGGGTACTCCCATTTCCTCCCCCAGTCCAGGTGTTGTAGGCTGATTGGCATCTCTAAATTGTCCATAGGATATGAATGGGTGTATGAGTGTGTGTGTGAGTGTGTGTGTGATTGTGCCCTGTGATGGGTTGGCTCCCCGCCCAGGGTGCCTCCCACCTTGTCCTCCGAGTCCCCTAGAATAGGATCCAGGCTCCCTGGAGTATCTGCTATCCTGTGTAGGATCAGCGGTATGGAAAATGGATGGATTTCAGTGCAAACCTATGAAGATACTGTAACTCTTGACCAAATTTGAAAGCATTATTAACTAAACATAGAATTATGTTTTATATACGAATTATGAAAACATTAAACAAAGACACAAAAAAAAAAACTATGCAAAGACACAAGACGATACAATGGGGAGGAAAATTCTAGCAGGTGAAAGATCTAGCAAGTGGTGCAATCTCTTAGTGTGCATCTTGTTGCCATCACATGTCTAAAAACTTGGGCACGGCATCTAAAAATTGAGTTTTATTCATGTGAAATGCAATAAAATAGCTCACACTGATTCAAACATATTAGATTTCTGTGTAACATTGGGCTAACATTAGGGAAATCTGAACGCTGCGCAGGAAAAAAACTAAACATTTTGCATAATGCTTGTGCTGCTAATCCAGAGAAATGGTATTATTGCTCAGTACACTTTGTAAATGTACCTGTTTTTTGAGTTTCTGTTTTTGAACCTTTCTAAAAGGCCATGCCTTGGGGTATTGTTAGTAATTTAGTCAAAAAACATGAGTCAAGGACACAAATACTTTATTCAGTGTATGAAGCTGCATACAGATGACTGTATATAGATACATCTTTACTCATTTTCTCTAGGCAAACAGTGTGTGTGTGCATTTCTTCACCTCTCTCCCTTCTCTCACTCTCTCTCTCTCTCTCTCTTCGTGTCTGTCTCTCTCTCCATTACAGCAGACTGGTAGTGCTTCAGGCTTGAAACTCAATTTCTCAGCCGTTGAATGGGCAGCGATTGCACAGAGCTAACTCAATTGTGGAGAGAGGCCAGCACAGTCCCTTGAATAGATTGGGGCCTCGACTTTAATACAACATCAGTCATGTAACACACAAACACATTGCTATTCCATTTCAAACCACAACACTTACAAATGGATGGCTTTAAAAGCAGGCTATATGCTCATTATATTGTTGCTGGGAGAAGGGGGAAAAATCCCATGAATATGTTTAGGGAATTTATTTATTTATGTTACAGTCTCGCATTCCATCACCCGATGTTGGTTTAGGTTTTCTCTATTACCTTTCTATTATTCTAAACTGCACAACTGTTTTTATTATTATTATTATTATTATTATTTCATCCTGCAGCGAAACAGACAATAGGAAAACAGCCAGTTGTAATAACCCCTGTCTAAAATGTGAAAAGAGAATGTATTGTTTGTTACTGAGTAAATTATGTATGTTGGTTTGAATTACACTGTGCTGGAAGGATGCTTCATGATTCCCATGGCTGTATGGCGAAACGGGTCATTTATTTGCAATTACGAGCTCATTGTAATTGCTGAGGACTGGGTTTGGTGAATGTCTTGCATGGAGAGCGACCTTAATTTTCATCATACAGGTGCATGTCGACAAACAGAGTTTGCCTTTTTTTTTTTTAAAACCAAATACAGCACTGGAATACTAATTCAGGTTCATATGAATCACAACAACAACAACAATAATAGTAATAATAATAATA
>JANDJT010000164.1:3880739-3905535 GCA_024331685.1 Stegophilus panzeri
GCATATTTCTGATTATAAGATTTTTATGCCTATAGCCTATATGGACTGTCAGGGTTACATTATTCTAGGCTCTTATGTAAATGTCAAGCCATGACAATAAAGCAAGAGTTATGTGTATTTTCTCTGAGCCTTAAATAAAGTGAATTTCATATTTCTAGTTACTATATAACTATGTCATGACAGTGCTTTAGGTTATAGTTTAATTTGCCTACTTATAAGATTATTATGAAAACCTATGACGGTCTTATGAGACAATAATAAGAGAGTTATGTACACTTAGCGATTTGATGTTTGACTACATCACTGTTATGTGACTGATATAGCAAAAATGCACTGAGCTACAAAGTTGTCATGATCTAATGTACAGTAATTCAGCTGCGGAAAGTATCAGAACATCAACACCTTGAAATCAACCATTCCTATTGGAATTAGCCTTCCTAAGTGCTTATGTAGGTGTTAAGCAGCCCTAATGAGCATCACCCTTAATAAAGTAGTATGGACATTGGAGTCCAGAAGGCATCTACTTATTCATTTGGATGCAAATTCAAAGAAAATATTTAATGTGTTTTAAAAACCCTGCAATGCGATAGCAGAGGTCTTGCCAATGCAATTCCAGTACATCTTTGAAGTGTAAATCAGTGTTCGCTGAGAGCAATACCATTGCAAAACCATATTAAAATATAATTTCAAGCACAAGAACCAGACACACTTCAAATGTGAGGACCGACACTGTAACCGAGATTTTATATAACACAAAATCAACCATTGTTTTAAATTATCTGTCATCTTTCAGTGTTCTTCTCGCTGTAGCAATCCCAGAAGATGGAGAGACCAGGATCAGATGGAATGTGAAAGTAGGCTGTAAAAGCAGGCAGGAGGAATCATGGCTGATGTTGAAGGGAAGATGACAGGCCATAAGTTAGAGCAGGCTTACTGTTGTTCTGTGTTGTTATTCTCTCGTAGTCCCTGCTGTGAAGCAAGAGCTACATTTCAAATTTAATTCAGTTTCAGGTCACCTCATTAAGTCAGAGGTTTGGTGAAGATGGAACGTAATTGCACGTTCACAAACAAGCACGTATAGTATACACAAACACGTTCTGTCGTTACGGCACACGTCTCGGCTTGTTCAAGTCTCAGACCTGCATTGACGCTTAATAAAACCTGGAGCTTGATCCTCGCATCGCAACATGACATAAGCATATCTGAATATATTTGACATGCCTTTAATTTATTCATAAAACATTTGCAGGAGCATTTACACAAGAAATGTGGTGTTCATGAAAACCGGCTGTTTTAGAAAAGTGTTCATATCCTATGAGAACTCCTGAGTTTGTGTATAGCAAATCATATGAACCTCAGTTGATCAGCTTCAAACTGGAGATGAGTTATGCGATTTTTTTTATATTAAGCAACATTTATTTCGATTACAAACACACTTAATGAACGTTTTTTTTTGTTTCTTTGTTTGTTTTTTCTCAAAACTTTCAATCCTTTCATTATAATGACTGGAAAGAAAGCAATCCAAAACAAATCGAAGATAAATAAGACTATTGATTCAATTTGGACAAAAGAAATGGCACCCTATAAAGGATAGGAAGAGTAAGTGTGTGTCTGTGCTAGCTGATGTGCTGCAATGGCTGAGCTGCATTACTGGAAGATTTAGCGCACACTAAACAAATACTCTTTCAGTATTCATAATTTTGCCGTTTTGAGTTCTGTGAGCTTTACTTTATGGACCACACATGGGGCAGTGGTGGCTCATTGGTTAAGGCTCTGGGTTACTGATCAGAAGGTTGGAGGTTGAAGCCTCAGCACCGCCAAGCTACCACTGTCGGGCCATTGAGCAAGGCCCTTAACCCTCTCTGCTCCAGGGGTGCCATATCATGGCTAAACCTTCACCCTGACCCCAACTTCCTAACACGCAGGGATATGTGAGGGAAAATAAATTCACTGTGCTGTAATGTATGTGACACATAAAGGTTCGGCTTATTATTATTATTATTATTATTATTATTATTATTATTATTATTATTATTTTTATTATTCTAATGTGTAGGGGATTGTTATTTATCAGCATATGCAAAATCAGCTTTACTGAAACTTTTGCTAAATTCTAAAAATACCAGCGCACTGTAAGTGCTCAAACCACCATCTTTCTTGCTAAACACATCATTTTTATCTGAAGTATACAGTCAGCATGGGGCTCTTGAGCAAATCTCTTAACCCTCAACTGCTCAGCTCTGTGGTTGTATTGGTTTGAGTTCAAGGCTATTGTTTGAAAAAAAAAAATTCAATAAAAAGAATCCGAATACATTTAAACAAATGAAATCTCATTAAAAAACGATCACCGCTTACTAACCTTGTTCCCGTCTTTAACCTCGACATAACTTTTTTTTACAAGTTAAAAAAAAATAACTCCATGCAGTCATGTGTATGTACGTGTATCCAGTATAACTCTTGGGCTTTTGGCTTTTGAAATCTGCTGTTGAGAATAAGCTGCTGAAATAACAGTACACTTAACCCCATACCACCCAAGTAATCCTTCAGCGTGCTACTATATATGGCAGTTTATTCTGCTGCTGTAATGGGTATTAGTTGTGTTTTATGGAGTCATTCTCTGTTCTGTGGAATGGCATGAAGGAGGTAGCTCTCAGCTCTACGGGGCATTGCGAGTTTGAGATAAGCTCACAGCATGAACTTAATGATTACCCTGACCACACCCAGTAAAAATGTATTACATAGCACTCTCACTCCAAATCAATATGATGGCCACCTATGCTTAACAGGTTTCAGGTTATACTATGATGAACTGTGACCGAAAAAGTGAGAGAAATGGGAGGGGGGGGGGGGGGGGGGGTTTCTGAATATTACTATTACTATAAAACCATTTTTCCTCTAATATACAGACCATAAATGTTCGGTTCGTTTGATTAATGCATACAGTGAACGGGACATTACTAACTTAATTAAATGATGATGGCCAACCTAAATATCTCATCAATTACCCGACAGGCCCATGGAGCAATTTCATTATGGTATGGACCAGTAAAAAGTGAGAGCCATCACTCCTGTCTCAGATTAGAGAAGCTATTTAGGGATTTCAGTATGGATGATGTTCACATCTTTGTTCAGAGCTGCTAGAATTATACAATCTCTACAGGGAAATGGTTCAATGTGCCCTCAATTCCTAGATCATTCCTAGATGAATAAGAACTGCATTGTAGAAATGTGGTTTTAAAAACCATTTGAAAATACGTTTTCTTTCTATAATGCCTTTGCTTCTACTAGTTTCCGCTGAAGAACCTGAAACATGATCATTACTTTTTATGCCAACAAATGCAATGCAGTGTAAACACTCCAACAAGACTGAAATAAGTGTAGTCTTAGAAGGTATACATAATGCTTCATAGCACTGTTATAAATGTAGACATTGGGGGGGGGATCCAACATTTGAGGACTCCTCTGAGATATGGCTTCTACTGTACTGGGTTTTACTGGAATGATGCTTCTTGGTAGTTTTGAATGAAAGTAGACCACCAGTTCAGTTAAGGAAAAATTCCACGCTCTGATATAAAGAAGATAAAGTAAATAGACGTTCCAAACGGTAAGAGAACCGGTTACTTACTTATTTAAGACATCTCAAAGCTTCACATGTGCTATAAGCAAAGACAAACTACCAACTTGTAACATAAAAACAAAAATTACAAATAGTTTGAACAGTCTAAATATAATGATAATTGAGTATTTTTCTGTCTTTCATGTATATAACTATATAAAACTTTGATGTCATTCACCCTTATAAATGTGTTATGGAGGTCCAGTGTTGGTACCGTTCAAATAAAGTGCTACCAAAATTGACAAATGTGGTCTTTATCATTATTAATATGTGTTTGTGTCAGTTCTTAGGAAATGCTTGCGTACAATAGGTATTATGTAGTTACGTAGTTATGAACACGCAATGAAATATAAATTTTATTATACTGAATTTGAACTCGTGTTCAAAAGTTACATCAGTATTTACTTGGGGAAAGTTAGGCATATTCAGAGTTGGGTTACGCACATGCTTGAGTTGATTTTCTGATTATTAAATATTAAATGTCCCAGATTACCAAGGTTACCATATTTTGTGTCCGAGTGTCCGAGATGGGGTTTTCAATACTAAGCACAAGCACTTGCCTGTAAACCCAAATCAGAAAATGTGGAATGACAATACATTTTCTTGTCAAATACTATATAATGCAGCATGAAATGTTATTATTATTATTATTTTTATTATTATTATTATTATTATTATTATTATTATTATTATTATTATTATTAAAAAGACTTATATCATGATTTACTAATCTGATGACATGATAACTGCAAGCATCGAAATAAACCTAAGACTCCTAATAGGAGTCTAGTATATTACTAATATATTGCTGCATGGACAGCATGTTATAGTCATTATCTTAATAATAATGTAGTTATTATTAATTATCACATCTATCACTGCAAATTTGGTTTAATTTAACATTATGGCTTTTACCATCAGTATTCAGTGGCTTATAAAATAGCACTTAATTTAGCACATACTATTATTTTGCATTTTATTTTGTTATATGATCATGGTTATATGTGTGTTTATGCACTTAATGAAGCCACGTGATACTAAATCGAGGTGTGTAGTGTAGGTTAGGTGGGAGACGTGGCATGTAGGCTATTTGTTCACACCTTTTAATTGTGTTTTTGTAATTTTGCCAAATTAATCAAATAAGGCCAATGTTTTTTGTTAATATGATGTACTATCCTGTAAAGAAAACATGCCCATGGTTTGAAGGATAAGCTGACCAAGTATTCATCTTCTAAACTTACAGATCACTTTAAGTAAGTTCATAATTACATTTTTTTTATTGTGATATGCACAATTTCTGTATTAATTCCTTACTATGCACATAACTTTTTCTACTCAAATAGTTTGACTTATGTCTGCAAAGATTTTTCATTGCAATTGTGTGATTGTGATTGTGGTGTAATTGTGTAAATATGTAAATATCTCACTGTAGTTAGTATGTACAGTATATCTGTCCATCTATTTTCTGTACCGTTTAACCTACATAGGGTCGCAGGGAGCCTGGAGCCTATCCCAGGGGACTCGGGGTTCAAGGTGGGGGACACCCTGGACACGGTGCCAACCCAGCTCAGGGCATAAATGCACACACATTCACACACTACGGACAATTTGAAAATGCCAATCAGCCTACAATGCATGTCACTGGACTGGAGGAGGAAACCGGAGAACCATAAGGAAATCCCTGAAGCACGGTGAGAACATGCAAACTCTGTGCACACAGGGCGGAGGCTGGAATCGAACCCTCAACCCTGGAGGTGTGAGGCAAACATATGAAAGATTAATTGCAATGTGTATGACTATGCTAACTGACTAAGTATGACTAAGTGGGCCCAAGGCGGGAAAGAGGGAGTTAAGGAAATAGACAACACACACACACACACACACACACACACACACATACACACACACAGCCTGTTATACACTGTAGCTCCTCTGTATCCTAGCAGACTGTTTGCACTGTTTTATTTTTCATGTACCAAGCACTTGTTTGACATTTGATACTCAGAAGTCCTCTGTGTTCAGACTTAAATAAAGTATGTTATGTATAAATCTGACCTTCAGCTTTGACCTGGTTTATACCTCACTGGTTTGGTTTTTCCACAGGTTAGACAGCTATGAAATACATTCTTCAAAGAATAACAAAACAAAAAAAGCCACGCAAAGCGCCAAAAGCCAGAAAGGCCGTACAGACAAACACAATCCCGCCGTACTAGTTATTATTTAATAATGCCATCATGTTCTTATACGAGTGCTTTAAAGTCCTAATCAATTATTAAAGCTTTAAACTCAAAGTACATGAGAATACACACATGCACACACACATGCACACAGTATCAATCCCCTCTCATTACTGTATTCATCTCAGTCTTTTCATGTCTCAAACCTGCTTTAATGCTTCACCACACTCTCGCACACTCACAGAAGCATGGACATAAACACAGCCGGAATAAATTATTCATTATTCAGCCATATTGATCACAGTTGATCACAGAGTGGTTCATATGTAAAGACCTTGGCATGGCTTGGAAAGAACAGCACAGCATCAAAGAGATGAGAAAATCGTATGACGGAAAGGTGAAGCGTGTAAATGTAAGGGTCTCTATAAAATGAAGAGAAAAAATGTGGTTATAGGACAGTGAGATGGGGACATCCATGGCTAGAGAAAGTTATAAAAGTGCTGTTTATTAGCTATGAAAGAAGAAAAAAAAACGAAGCCATCCATTGATGATAACACACTCGGGTCAGGAGTTTCTGAGTGTGAGATTTAGACTAAATAAGAAGAAAACGCTTTCGATCCACGACCACTAGGGTGGATTAAAAAAAAGAAAAGAAAAAACAGATTTAAAAATGTGTAATTGTTGATATGGTGAAGTTTTCTGTAAGGATCATTTCTTGAAGGAGTCTCCAGTGTCAGTGGATTCTCTGTAATGACATTTTTTTGTCTTACTAACTTCAGAAAAGAGAAAAAAGAGAGTCTGGTGAGGGAACGATTGTTTACATAATGCAAGAGATAAGAGAAAAAAGTACAAGGACTTTAAATGTGACTATAAATGGATAAACTGTGCATGTTGTTCTTTAATAAATCAAACTTGCACACATTTAAGAGAAATTTTGCTATCCCAAAATTTTATTCCTAAACTGACAGACTTTTTTTTTTTTTTTTTTAACCATTTCTGTTATTCATCATAATAAAGGAACAGCTTTTAAGCCTATGAACACAATATAGCTGAAACTATATAAGGTACGTGTTCCTTCAAACATCCATCCATCCATTTTCCATACCGGTTATCCTATACATGGTTGCAGGGGAGCCTTGAGCCTATCCCAGGGAACTTGGGGCACGAGGCTGGGGACACCGTGGACGCAGGGCACAATCGCACACATTCACACTCTACGGCCAATCAGCGCACTGTGCATGTCTTTGGCCTGATGGAGGAAACCAGAGTACCCAGAGGAAACCCCTGGAGCACAAGGAGAACATGCAAGCTCTGCACACACAGGGTGGAGGTTGGGTTCGAACCCCTAACCCTGAAGGTGTGAGTAAAACATGCTAAACACTAAGCCACCGTGCCCCCCTTTAAACAGCCAAAGAAAGATATTCGGATAATCGCTGAATATATCGAGCTGAATGTACTTTCAGTCATTTCCTGCACTGACTACTGAATACTGCACGCAATCCACAATAAACCTCTCATTCGAGAACTGTTTAATGAAATTTACACTCCCTACTTTGTATTCAAGGAGATACCGCTGCTGATTCCACTGCAATTTTCTTTTGCAATTGTAAAGCCGAAACTTTATAATATGTGACAAATCTTAATTAACTTTCTGTTGCACTTGGAAGCACAAGTTATATTACACAATTTTTATGTCTCGGATATAATTAAGCAGTCATTTTTATAAGAAGCACAATCATTTATCCTCTTCTTTAAGAGCCTATTCATCATCATGTGGCAGTACATTTCTGTTTTTTTTTTTCTTTCTTTCTTTTTTCCAAATGAGAAAGAGAAAGGAAATCTTAATGATTTGATCCTGCTAGAATCATTTTAATTATGTAGGATTTTCTCTACATGATCGATTTGAAGAAAGACATAGTAATACAAGTTGTATCGCATTAAATATTTGATATCGATTAAATTTTTATGATTAATGTCTTGGAAAGAATCATTTTCCCCCAAGCTCTGTACTTTCTTTTATTGTTGACTAAATTAATGATTTTATTCCTTTTCACAGAGATAAAGCCTTGCAGCTGCTCATTAGCCTTATTTTATTTTATTTTTTTATTTACTTTAGATTGACCTCTCAAAGAAAGGTCCATACAACAAAACTATATTGTGTGTAAGTGCAGTAGTGCAGCAGTGGAAATAGTTTTAATGTGCTGCTGGGGCTATGTCAACTGTGTGAAATAATTGGATTTAATTATGGTTTGCCTCAATACAGCATACAGAAGTAATACTTGAAGAATAATTCATGAAGCTGTGATTGCATTATACACCCACAGCTATAGCATTCAGGATTCTGTATGAATAAATGTTCGTATATTATAATGCAATACAACACGCAGGCATTCACACTTAAAGAATTCATGGATGTTGGGCTGCATTGTAGATGCACAGGGTTAGTATAAGCTTGTTTTATACAACATAAAGCTATAAATATTTAAATATAATTCATGTAACTTTGATTACATTATAAACCCTCAGCCATAGTGTTCAGTGTTTCAGTGTATATTTAGTACATTAATAATATTTGAGCTTTTTGATTTGGTTCTGATCGTTGAGAGAAAGTGTTGGAAATAGTTCCAGCTGTAATCCAAATCATATATTAATGTGCTCGTTTTAATAAGTTGTTTAATTCACTAACTCACAGGGACTTTTGTGGCACACACTTTACTCAGTCTAACTTGTTTTGGGGGCGGAGCTTCCAGTTTTGGTTTCACATTGAAGAAGTTACCTTGGATCGATTGCATAATTCCATTAATATCGTCGCAAAATGTTAGGCACGATGTTCATCCTTTCATCGATTTTATTATTTTTTCCTTTAGTACCAAGCCTCAAGCAGTGGCAAACAGCATTTTCTGGATGCATGGCATGTTATCATGGAGGAATACCTGCACACAGGAAGCTGTTCTCATATAAAATGTTTTTTTTTTAGCCATGCAGGACGGTACAAGACGTGCATTTTTCATTATGCTCTCAGTGCAAGCATTTGTTTCACAAAGGTGAATTAATTACATTGCTCCAGTCCTGTGAAAGTGAATCTCCTTCACTGACCACCCAAAAGCCATCTAAAGCCATCACGAAAGTAGAAACAGGAAGTTCCTCAGCAAGGGTGGGTCACTTCTACACCTAACCCAGACCACACCACAAGTCAGTTAAAGCAAACCGCAGGACCAGGGATTCAAAACTCGAGGACCAGGCTTAAAAACAGCGTTCAAACACTCCAGAGTCTATAAAAATTCACACATGAAAACAAGCTAACACTGATCAAGCAATATTGCACGAGCAAGAGCGCTCTTTATACTGAATATCAGCGCGGTTGTGATTTGGTCGTAGGCACGAGGCTGCAGGTAATCAGTATAACAGCATGATTGTGAGTGTGATAATGTTTTTATATAATAGTTTTATGCAAATAAGTAATAAATAAAATAATAAAAAAATTAATATTGAGTAAATTACATTCCAGATACAATATGGGCAAATAATTTGTTTATTTCTTGCTCCGCTATTAGAAATAAATCCCAAATACTGATAGTACATTGGCTAGCTAGCTCACGTTGATTTGTACATTCTAGTTAAAGGTGCTTCTGGTAAAATTGGCTTCCCTTCTTGCTTTTCATCTTCAACTGAAGAGGTTTTATATTTTAAGTCAAAAGTTATATTTATGAAAAAAGGTATTTTTTGCTATGTTTGCTGATGATGTCGCTAACTCTGCTGTAGTAACCGTTTCAGCGGGAATTGGAATTGTATGTGGTCAACACAGACAACACAGAACTCAGTGATACACACATTGAAACTTCTCAATGAGGCTGTACAAAATATTACGTTATCCTATCAGATTAGTGGAAGGGAACTAACTATTCTAATGATAATAAATGTATTTTAAAAACATGAAAGACATGTTTAATTTAATATTTGTGAAAGGAGTCTCCAGTGCCAGTGCTTGGTAACAGTCAGGACAGATGATTTAGCTCTTTGCGGTTTCTCAAGATTTCACTTATTGACCTTTTATTAAGGATAAGAAATTCTTAGTAGAGTTGGGCTACTCGATCCCGGACTCGGACTCGAGTCCAATTATGAACGAACTCGGACTTGTCACACATTCGGGTAAATTTGTACTCAAGCTTGACACGGACTCGGAAATTTTGGACTCGGAAATTTTTCCGAGTACAGTCGAGTCCGTGACATGTGTAACATGAAAAGAAAGATAAAAAATAAATAACAACATAAAATTAACAAGATAACAAGAAATGAATGAATGTCTCCCTGCCTGACCAGGGGCTTTCTGTGCCACACACTTGAAATGCACTCATGCGACTACCGATTTGAGTTCTTTTTAGAGGCTTATTACGCTTAGAGATTCAAATAAATACACACACATCATGTACACACAAAATGTAGGTCTGGCCGAGTATTCGTGCAAACACAGGCAGTTACGTCTTAAGTTAAATGTAAACAGTTGGAGGGTGTGAAAAATCGGAGGTGTGTCAATACAGTATATTGGATCTGTGCATTAAGTCTTAAAGTGACAGCAGTCTAATAAACCTGCTGCTATCTGCGTCATTAATGTGAATCAAACAACAAAAGACAAATAAAAGAAAGAGAAAATCACTCACTCACTCATCTGACTGAATAACTTCAATAAATTGAATATGTCACACAGTGAAGTCTATGTTATAGTATTTCTTACTTGAATACTACTGATAGACCTACCTGAGAAAACGTATCCTTATCGTGAAATAAGATCGTAGTTATATCATATCGCCCAGCCCTAAACATTAGCATTTGGTGATTCCAGTCTTGAATTTCATGTAAAATGTGAAATGTACTTCTTAATGTAGTAAATATCATAAACCCTGCCGATAGGAATTTTATTTTTTTTATTTTATTTATTTTTTTTTTTCATTTTAGGAATTAAAATGAAAAAAGTTCCAAGAACAGAGCTGTGTTCAGAAATGAGTTTGTTGTGATTGATAGACAGATTAAAAACAGTAATATAGCCTGAAGCTTGTGACATGCAGCTAAATGTAACTCTACTCTGTACTCTCTCTCTCTCTCTCTCTCTCTCTCTCTCTCAGACTATATAACTGGAGGGGAGACGCATCAAATCACTGAAATGTCAACTCGAACTGGAGGACACGATATAGTGTGATACAAAAACAAAACAGGTTTATTTGTATTTTCATACACTTCTACATATACCTCTATATCCCTGTTTTTCACTGAAAACGTTTTTTGATAGGAAACTAGTTGAGGTGCTGATGACATGAAATAAAGATATTAAATGGCAATGGCAAGATGTAATAGTGGTATTCTTTGTTGCCTTTAAATTGCCATTGCTTTGATATTATTTGTTAAATATTCATTTAACAGCTCAGTGTTGAGTTTACAATTGCAATTTCAAATCATTTTTCAATCGAATTAGTTTCTGGACTCGGCTCGGTCTCAGCCATTAAGGACTCGGACTTAAGTCCATCTCGGCGTCTTTTGGACTCGGACTCGATTGGTTAAGGACTCGGTCTCGACACGAACTCGACAAAGGTGGACTCGGACCCAACACTGATTCTTAGTAAGACATTTTTCACCTGTTCACTTCAAATGAGTGAAAAACGAGAGACTCGTTATGGAACGACAGTTTATAGCTGCTATAACGGAAATGATAACAGGGACTAACGTGTTTCATGGACGGTCCACAACGCTGAATGTAACAATAAATGGGTAAACAGTATGACGGTTCAAATAGTGTCATAAGAGGAATAAAACACTTTAGGACATGCTGTTATAGGAAAACAATCAACTTTATTGCAGTAACAGTGATTCTACTTTGGGTCAGGCTGCATCACACCACCGTATCGTTGATTATTTTCCTATAACAGCACACTCCATAGTGTTTTATTCCTCACTGTTTTATACCTAAGCTACATTTATGCCTATGGTATATTAATATTTCAGCATTTGTTGTCTTGAGCTACTCACCTTATTAAATACTCTTTCTGCTTTTCTACTCATGCGACACATATGAAAGCTGTGTGTGTGTGTGTGTGTGTGTGTGTGAGGGAGGAGGTGTGAGTCACAGCATCCAGCTGTGTAAATCTTAATGATATTGGCTCGATCTCCTCAGGGGAAAAAGCCACTCGGATGCCAGCTCCTATATCACACAAACCAAATGGTGCAAATGTAATCTCTCTCACTGCAACACACTCTTCTGTTTTTCACTTTATTGAACCGGTGAGTTTTGTCTCAGCTGATGCCAGTGATGCACCCTTTTCATGGTGTGTTCTTAATATGAATTAAATAGCACCATCATTTACCGTATGGATTTTTTTCAAGAAGCAACGTTTAAAATAAAGATAATATATCAAAATGTACAACCCGAGAATAAGAGAATGGTTAAATACATGAAGATATTAATGTGGTGTAGAAACCTGGTAGGCAGTCATGGAATGTACTTGGGAAAAAAAGTGTACTTGAGGGTTCTTGGACTCTCTCCCCATAGAAACTGAAGAATTTTAAGGGTTCAACTTAACTTACCAACTATTTAGGGCTTGTTTGTTTGTTTATGTGTTTGTTTTTTCAAAAAGATGTTACCTTGAAAAAAGTGGTGCAAATAATTAATAAAATTACATAAGACAACTTAAATATAATCATAAAATATAGTGCATTAACACAGTTATTTCCAAACGTAAGTAAGCTAAAAGACAAAATTGTGTTATAAAATGTTACCTATTTCATTCATATGGAATTGCTGTACATATTTGAGCCGAGAAAATTCAACACATCATTGCTTGTACACTGGGCATGAGGTGGGAATACACCTTGGATGGGATGTCAGTCCACCACACAGCACCATACATACACACCTCCACACACATATTCATTCACACCCAGGAGCAACTTAGAGTCACCACTCTGGCATGTTCTCGCATGTTTTTGGGAAGTTGGAGAAAACCACAGAACTCAGAGGAAACCCACATGGGCACTTTGAGATCGTGCACAGAAACTCAGCACACACCATAGCCGAGTTCAGATTAAATTCAAGAGAGGAAAAAAAGAGGATTGTGCATAGATGAAGGTTTATAGCTGCCATCACAGAAGTGAAAACAGGTCCATCCATTTTCCATACTGCGGGGGAGCCTGTAGCCTAGACACAAGGCAGGGGATGGGGTACTAACGCATTGCAGGGCACAATCGCACACATATTCACACACTACAGACAATTTGGAAACGCCAATCAGCCTTCAGCACATGTCTTTGGACTTGGGGAGGAAACCAGAGTACCCAGAAGAAACCCCTGAAGCACGGGGAGAACATGTAAGCTCCACCAACACAGGGCGGAGGAGTGATTCCAACCTCCAGCCCTGGAGGTGCGAGGCAAACGTACTAACCACTAAGCCACCGTGTCCTCCTGAAAACAGCTACTAACTCTAAATGATAAGAGTATGATGTTCTTTAATTAATAAAAATGTAATCAGTGGAAAATTGCTTTTATTAAATATCAATAAAACACTTTGGGATGTGTTGTTATTGGAAAATAATCCACTTCAGGTACAAGTGTGGACAGTAACTCATCACATCACTACTTCACTGATTATTTTTCTATAATGGCACACCCTAAAGTGTTTTATCCTTTTCTTATTAATACTTTTTTCATTAATTGAACAACTGTTGGATGTAGAAAAGTCTTTGATATCTATCTGATCTCATATACATACTGTAGTGGGCTATTTATCTTTTTATGTTGTGAAGGAAAATAATCATTGATGTAGTATAGAATGATATATTTACACTGTAAAACCGGATAGTTGATTTAACTCAAAAAATTTGAGGAAACTAATTACCTCAAAATTTTTAAGTTGATAAATCAATTTCTATTTTTTTTTTTTTTAATTAAATTTATTTTAAATGACAAAGTTTTAGTTCAAATTTTCTTATATTTAAGTGTATTTGGTTTAAAGAAATTGATTTACAACTTAAAAATTTTGAGGTAATTAGTTTCCTCAAATTTTTTGAGTTAAATGAACTATCCGGTTTTACAGGTTTTTTTTGTTTGTTTGTTTGTTTTTTTCTCTAAACACACCGCAAGCTCTAACCTTATTCATTTGTACCCGAGTTTAGTTTAATCTAATATATATTCATACAAATTTACCATTAGGTGCTTCTTCAAAACCGTCCCAGGGATTTTCACGCTTCCGTTTCCCAGGGTTTTATCAGTGGATACATTTCTGTTGGTTGCATTCATGTTGAAATTGGTACAACAGCTTAAGCATTGGACATGTTACATTCTGTGTCAAAGGTCTCTCTCTTCCTGCGGAAAAACAGAAAACCCATTTAGCCCGGAGGAGCAGACGAGGACGGGCCTGACAGGCGGGAGAAATAGACTTTCTTTTTTTAAACCCATCTGTAGATATTGGACCATGCTGTAGAGACGTCACGGTGGTTAGCTCTATGACTTGAGCTTGGTTGAGCTTATAAAAGCAGGGAGGGGAAAAAAGCAGCAGTGTTAGAGGGTAGCAGCAACTTTCCATCATAAAACAACATTTCCCCTGGAAGGAATGTTCAAGATTGCCAGCTGAGTTCATACATTTGAGAAATGTGCATCACAGTTTGCTAGGAAAAGTATCTTGCCCACAGATATCAGTATTCTATCAGGATCAGAATGGCCAAAAAAATGGCTCTTGATCATTTCAATTTAGCTTCTTTCACAAAATATAGTTCAGCACGCTGGTTTTATTGAACAGACTGAAAAGAGTCCACAATGTCATTTGAGGAGGGGGGAAAAAAAACGTACTTTTCCGCATCCCTTACTCACCTTTTTCTCCTTTTCAATTTGTGAGTATGCTAAAAAACGTTTTCCAATTCCCTCATTCATTATCATCAATAAGTCAAATACAGTCTCTCCTTCACTGCCGAATCATGCGTTGTTGACGCAGTACTACAGTATTTCTGCACAATGTAAACCAATTTACTTTCCTCTCTCCATTGCAGATAGTATTAAACAATGCCCTATGAGTACACAGCTGTCTCAAAGGGAATGATTTATTGCAGAGAGCCAAGTCTTTGCGTCGCTCTGTGAGGCTGTGCAGTGTAAAATAAGCTCATTTATATTCCATATTGCCGGAGCTGCTTCACTTAATATTCTTGTCAGCGAACACTGGGTTGAGGATTCACTCAAATTCAAATGTGGTATAAAGAAGCCTGTCCCTGGCTTTGAGGAGTGTACTAACATTATTAAACACATTTCATCATGTTGAAGTAACGTGAAGGGAAACAGGTTAAGAGTCGTATCAGACACTGTGAGATTTCCTAATCATTGTTCTCTAGCGGTGCTGTGTTTAAAGATGTCAGTAACCCATAATAATGCCTCATAAGGCTCTAATAATGTGCTTTAATTAATTCCTAACAATCATGTTGTAATACAAAGTGTCACTGTTCATTATTATCCCATGTCCTGTACTGTACAACCTTTATAATTAACTTTAATTGACCTGTGCATAGTCATAAAGCAAGTGTTATATTTATTAACATAACACTTAAAACATTATAAACATTACAGCGCAAACTCGTAATTCCAGATTAATGTGACTTTATTATTTTTATATTCAAATTTCAGACGTCATTAATGAAGTCTGTAAGTTGTTTTCGAATGAATTATTCTGGCATTAAGTGTTTATAACATCTGTACGGGTCATTATTAGTTTTAAAAGTTGCACAGTTTGGCACCTGGCATTATAATTAACATTGACGCTTGCTTGTTTTACAACATGATTGTAAAGTGATCAAGGAATTATTTACAGCACAGAGCAGATTATTAGAGCTTTCTGAGGCATTATGAGAGCTTCTAAAAAATGCTTTACAAGCTAAAAATAATTACAAGCAGAGTTATAACGATTTATGAATATTTCAGCTTTGATACACTGATCAGCTGTAACATTAAAACCACTGACAGGTGACGTGAATAACACTCATTATACCATTACACTGGCACCTGTCAAGGGGTGGGATATATTAGGGAGTAAGTGAACAGTCAGTTCTCTAAGTTGATGTGATGGGCAAGCGTAAGAATCTGAGCAGCTAAAATGTGATGGCTAGACAACTGGGTCACAGCATCTCCATTTTGTACAATGGGCACGTGTGCATCAGAACTGGACCATGGAGCAATGGAAGAAGGTCTGAAGGTCTGGTCTGATGAAGCATGTTTTCTTTTACATCATGTGGATGGCCGGGTGTGTGTGCGTCTCTTACCTGGAGAAGAGATGGCTCCAGGATTCACTATGGAGTGTGATGCTCTGGGAAATGTTCTACTGGGAAACCTTGGGTCCTGGCATTCATGTGGATGTTACTTTGACACGTACCATCTACCTAAACATTGTTGCAGGCCAAGTACACACCTTCATGGCAATGGTATTCCCTAACAGCAGTGACCTCTTTCAGCAGGATAATGCGCCCTGCGACACTGCAAAAATTGTTCAGGAACGGTTTGAGGAACATGACAAAGAGTTCAAATTGTTGACTTGTCCTCAATTTATATTGATCTTCTTATGTTGCCCAACATTACAGTTACTGTGTGAAAAATAAGTATCGATTGGAAATTACTCTGTTAGTTTTATGCCTAGCTGTAAGTGGTTGTCTTTGTGTCCAAAATGCTTGGTGGAGATAATGCAAGGATAATGCGCCCTGCCACACTACAAAAATTGTTCAGGAACAGTTTGAGGAACATGACAAAGAGCTCCAAATTCCCCAGATCTCAATCCAATTCAGCATCTGTGGGATGTGCTGGACAAAAAGTCCGATCCATGGAGGCCTCACCTCATAACTTACAGGACATAAAGGATCTGCTGCTAACGTCTTGGTGCCAGATACCACAGCACACCTTCAGAGGTCTTGTGGAGTCCATACCTCGACGGGTCAGAGCTGTTTTGGCAGCACAAGGGTGACCTACACAATATTAGCCATGTGGTTTTAATATTATGGCTGATAAAAATATAAAAATGCTTTAAGTAGTGATACTTTATTTTCAATAACACTTTTTATACACAATAATGTGACTAATGAGAATGACACAGCAGTGTCATTTTGTACTTGCACACAATTCATGTCACTTTAAAATGAAGATGTTGCAGTACTTGATTTAGCTTTTTGAACTATGTAGGCAGAGAAGATATCTGATCCTGGGCGAAAAAAATGATTTATTGCATGGATATATAATTATCAAATTAAATCAACACAAATCAACAAAAGTGCAGGGAAAGTTTGCTGAATATTTCGATCCTTTCATATACAGTAGATGTCAGGATCTTTATACACGGTTTGTGTTTGTATGTTCAAGTAGAAATTCAGAATTTTATGGCACACATGTTCATTTTTATATACTTAACATTGCCAAATGTATGTGGATACCTGACCACCACCTCTATGTGCTTGTTGAAGCTCTCATTCCAAAGCCAGGGGCATTAACATGGAGTTGGTCCATTCAAGAACCACATATGGGTGTGATTGTCAGGTGTCCACAAACTTTTGTCCATATAATGTATACAGTTAAATATACAGTACAATTCTAAAGCCTGAGATAGATAAATAGGGATACATAGGGACAAAGGCAAATTCTTTCCCAACTTCTCCATTCCTTAAAATTCTAGTAACTGTAAAATAAAAAGAATAATAATTAAAAAGCATTAAAAAAAAAACATGCCATCACTAAAGTAAACAAAAACTGTTAGATAGTCATTTAGTCCTTGACATTTCTTTCCCCATTAAACACAATTTTAACTGCACTAGCAATAATAATATCTCCCTGTGCTGTCAGTCCAGCAGACAAACAATAACTTCTCACAGGAATAAGGAAAATACAGTACCTAACTTATTGCAAATATTTCAATATAAACATATTTAATAATAATGTTTCAGAGTGGGCTTTATCTTTAAGGTACACTGAATCTGTACCAATACTGTATATCGATCTTCTTATGTTGCCCAACATTACAGTTTGGAAATTGGAAATTACTCTATTAGCTTTATGTCTAGCTGAACGTGGTGGTCTTTGTGTCCACAATGCTTGGTGGACGTAATTTACCACCATTACCCTGCCCGAGAGTTATTGTTTATGAGGCAAAGTGTCACCATTTTACGTGTAAATTGGTAAAATGTCATTTGTACAAAGGCAGATTATAAACATACAAACAAAGCATCTAGATAATTGTTTAACAAGTCAGTATGAACAGGAATTACGGTCAGTGATGAAGTTTACTTAGATCACTCTTGCACTGCTTAACACCCTACACCTTGATACAATATTAATATTAACATGCACGTGGTAGAATTTTACTTAGGAGTGACCTACACTGATCATTTATGACAACTGATTTTATAACAACCTACATAAACATTTATCGAAGGTTATTCCAGTAGATGAAATCTGTCATTTTAAGTGACAAACATTTTTGTTGAATTAATTAAGTTCCCTGATGTTCAACTTAAGTCAGCTCGGAAAGTGCAACACCACCCTGAGTTCGTGACCAGAGAGGTCATTCTTGGTCTTCTATGAATATAGTATAGTATTTCATACAGTATAGCAAAGTTTACAGAAAAAAAAAACTGTAAAAAAATATATATAATCTGACCAAAAGGTCTAAAAGCAATAGAAAAAAAGACACCTTAATAATAAATAAATAAATATCACCCGTTGCATCCTGTCAGATTCATTTAAGTTTCTTCTGAGTGCCTGAGGGTTCTCCATATTCAGCTGTAGCAGGAGTTTCTCCAGCCACTGAAACAGAAAGAAAAGAAAAAAGAATTAATTGTATGTTCTTACTGGAAATAATATGAATAATATGAAAACACAGAATTTCTAACTTTTTTCTTGCTTGATTTCTATGTCGATTTATAACATTATAATTACTGATTTTGAAATCCAAATTCTATATACAAATAGTTTTGGCCCAAAAATAAGTTACCAATGATACTTTTTGAACATTTTTTAAAAACTTAATTTTAAAGAAATCACAAAGATAACAGAGAATATAAAATAACCAAGGTACTAACTCAAAGGTGGTTCTACCCTGCTCCTCTTTCTTTTTCCTCGAATCATCCATTGGATCTTCTCCAGGAGTTCAATGACCTGCATCTCATCAGTCTTCACCTTATTATTGAGAACATGATACCTATTCTTACACTGATCTAACAACCACTTGAATTCTGCTTTTGCCCCCTCGATATGCTGCTCAATAGTGACCTCTCCTAACCAATCTCCACGAGAGAACAAGACCATAGTGTGGTTCCAGACATCAGCACCCAGAAGCTCCAAGTGCTCTTCCACGGCAATTTTGTGTCTCTTCAGAAACGCAGCCCCTAATGGATAAACCAGTAGAAAGGCATGGGGCCCTTCACCAAGCATTTCAACACTGCGCTTGAGCTCCTGCTTAAGTTCATCTGAAGAGGCTTCTGCAGGAACCCAGTTCCAACTTGGCGTATCAACCACGGTGACATGCATGCCTGCAATTTTGCTTTTTTTTTCCATCACACAGACGTCTGTTTGTTCACCGATTCCAAACACCTCCTTATTCAGGATGGTGTTTCCAGAGGAACTTTTTTCTGCCCAACGTCCACCCAGCAATATGATCTTCACATGATCCGTTTCTGTTGGGAAATAAAACAAATCCTGTAAATTACAAAACTTGTAAGGTGAGGAAATGTTAAAAAACTAATTAATTGATTGATTTATTGATTCATAATAATTGTTACTATATATATATATATATATATATATCGGTGGTTCAGAGGTTGTTGACTGGTGGACCGCAGTCTTGATACTGACCCAACAAAAGAATTTATTGGATTGAAACACTACTGATCAGAACTGATCAACGCATAATTAAAAACTGGCAAGACCCACCACTAGTGGTGGTACATACTATATATGGTTCTGGAAAGCATGTAACTAGATGATCAGGAAGTTGCACCTAGTTTTAAATCATCAAAAAATTTTGTCATTTTCCCAGAAAATTCAAACAAGAATATCTCCAAAACGTTTTATTTTATTTTAAATACACTATTGTTATATGTATTGGTCTCAGGATACAAAAAGTTCTGAAACACCATTTTTGATTTCAGAGGCACATTAAAGACTAGTAGATATAGCAGTGTGCGTTTATTCTTCACTTGGGGTTCAAAATTGTTCAAGTGAAGTGTCACTACAAACCAAAGTATAACCATTTATGATCAGTGTGTGGCTATACGTAGCACTTAAGTATTAAAAGGCAAATGCTGTGACAATTCAGTCATGATAGTTAGGAATACCCCTGGAGTAGTCCATGTGCTTTATGAGTGTCAGTAAGTGAGGAACACAAATTTGGCTTTTGCATTAACTCTTTCTGTGATTACACTATAAACTGGATTATTGCACTTGTTATTGTTGCAGCTGCAGTAAAGATATCATCAGTCCTAATGTGGCTAGCTCATGTTTCACTAACAGCCTTGTTATCACAGTAAAAATCAAAATATGTACTAAAAGCAAAAAATAAAAGCACACTTGTGTTACAGACTAGCTTCTTACTCATTGCTGTACAATACAACATACACTACAGCATAAATCTACTTCTAGGTCTAAATCCTGATTTCTTCTGTTTTTGTGTATATCTCATACTAAATAATTTCAGAGATTAAAACAAATTCTGATATAAAAACAAAGGCAACCTGACTAAACACAAGATGAAGCAAAAAAGTTATCCAAAATCAACTGGACCTGTGTGAAAATGTATTTGCCCCTATACATACTAATTCTCCAACTCTATGAAACTGCATTCATAATGGGGTTCAGCTGGACTAGACGCAAGCAGGCCTGATTACTGCAAACCCTGTTCAATCAAATCAACACTTAAATAGAACTTTTTCAACAGCATGAAGTTGGTTAAAAGGTCTTACCCAGTAACACACTATGCCAAAGTTGAAAGAAATTCCAGAAAAGATGAGGAAGGATGTGATTGAAACACATCAGGGTTACAAAGCTCTTTCAAAGGCTCTGGGAATCCAAAGAACCACAGTGAGACGTTATCTCCAAGTGGAAAAACTCGGCAGAGTAATAAACCTTCCCAGATGAACCTTCCCAGAACCTTCCTGACCTTCCAAAATTCCTCCAAGAGCACAGCAACGACTCATACAGCTAGTCATAAAAGCACCAAGGACAACATCAAAGGACCTACATACCTCCCTTGCATCAATAAAGGTCACTGTTCATGACTCCACTATCAGACACTGTGTAAAAATGGCATCCTTGGTAGAGTGGTGAGGCAAAAACCACTGCTAACCCGGAAGAATGTTAAGGCTCATCTGAATTTTTCCAAAACACACCTTGATGATCCGAAAAGCTTTTGGGAGAATGTTCTGTGGACTGATGAGTCAAAGGTGGAACTGTTCGGAAGACAGGGGTCCCGTTACATCTGGAGTAATCCAAACACTGAATTCCACAAAAAGAACATCATAAATACGGTCAAGCATGGTGGTGGCAGTGTGATGGTGTGGGGATGCTTTGCTGTTTCAGGGCCTGGGCAACTTGCAATAATTGAGGGAAACATGAATTCTTCTCCCTGCCAGTAAATCATAAAGGTGAATGTCTGGTCTTCGGTCCATAAGACTATGCAGCAAGACAATGATCCAAAGCATAGGAGTAAATCCTAGTCCTAGAAGTAAGTGAAAGACTGATCTCCAGTTATCTGAAGTGTTTGGTTGCAGTTATTGCTGCTAAAGGTGGCACAACCAGATTTTAAGTTTAAGGGGGTGATTTGTGTTAGATAACTTTTTTTGCTTCAATAAAAACAAATAAAAACAGTATTGTATGTTTACTCAGGTTGCCTTAGTTTTATGTTGTATTTCATTTGAAGATCTAGTATGAGATATACACAACAACAGAAGCATTCGGCAGCCATATTTGTATGTTGCATTAGCATGTATCTATGAATCCATCATTAAATTGATTAATTCATTTTCAGTAAGTACTTTATCCTGATCAGGTCCGCAGTGGATCTGGAGGCTATCCCAGAAATACACCCCAGGAATATACCCTGGAACGCCAGTTCATTCATCTCAGAGCAACACACACACACACACACACACACACATTTACACACACACACATTCATGCACTTATTCACACAGGAGAGTATCTGAAACCCGAGCCCTGAGCTCAGGATGAAGCCAGAGATCCTAGAGTTGTGAGATGTTTACACCACCATGCCAGCCTTATCTATAAATCACTATAGATTTTTCTTTTTCTTTTTTTCTTTTATTAAGTTAGATGACATTTGCTTCAAAATCTTGAAAAGTATAGTATCTTACTTTTGTAAGAATATAAATCACTGAGAGATCACAGGTCTAGGTTGTAATGGGCATTCAGTAACACTAATGTATAATGTATGTGAGTTTCTATACCTGTTACATGAGGAGTAAAATAACAAAAGTCTAAAAGTTTAGAGAAAAGTTCTGAACAGATATTTTGTTAATGCAAAGTTGTAAGTTGTAAAATAAAATAATTTAGTAATTAGTTAATAATAATAAAAAATATATATAATAACTGAGGGAAAGTGGTGTTACATTGCAGTTTTTATCACTTCTTTAATTGAAATCATTGTAAGATTAGGAATGGAAGAAATGAGAATAACTGGTTTATAAAATTAGTGAGTATGTAGAAATATGATCTTTTGGTCTGTATAATGTTATTTGAAGTTGGGAATTACTGCAAGTGGGCCTCTTCAGATGACAGATGGTAAGGGGAAAAGGGAAAAATAAAGATTTTTTTAGGAGAAAGCTGTAAATGTGTTCACACAATTAACGGAAAGTATTAAGTATGAGGTTTTTTTAAAAAGAACACTCATATCCTGTAGTAAATTCACTTTATCACTTTTTTTTAATTAAATATAATTCTTACATTATCTTTTGGGATGAATTAAAAAAAAAAAAAAAGCAGTTAAAACCTTGGAACCTGTATTCACTAACAAAATCTCTGGACTGCTGAAATGGTGCAAAAGTTTCATTATAAATAAATAAATAAATAAATAAATAAATAAATAAAGGTGTTTTGCCTCGAATATCGTGGCACCAGCACACTGCAAGAGAGAGTTGTTTTTTTAGAGCGATCTGCAGTGGAAAAAAGAAATAAACCCAAACCACTAAAGTAGCTTACTGGCTAACATTAGGCATATGAAAGAATGGTGTTACTAATGGCATTGCTAGCTACCAATCCATGCAAGCTTACAAGTTTTTAGTAATGATTCCTATCAAATATTTTATGTTTATGTTTCATGAGGGGTTTATAAACCAAAGATTATGTTTGTAGTATTCGAAGCAAAAACTTTTGGACGTTAACAATATCGTACCACATAATTAGCTAGTCAGTTAGCTGTAACCTACATTTTTATCCCTAAATAAAGCTAGATATTATGATATAACTAAAACCATGATATTGGGTTGTATGGTTGCAATACTGTGAATTTCTCATGCAGTTCCAGTCATATTTCGGTGGTGCATTTAAGACCGTATTTGACTCTCAGATATTTTATGATCACTGGACTTAATAAGTCTTAACCTCAGTTTCAGCAGTGCTGATAACTTGGAAACCATAAAAGCCCTGCATCTTAAATGATATACTACTACATATACACTACCTAAGTATATTTGAAACCGCAATCAATAGCGGAGAGTAAGGAATGTTTCTGCAACACACAGCGAGAGAGCAGGGAGTTGTTTCTGATTTAGGTGATGTGTGATGTTACAGAATAATAAGCACTGGTAAAAAGACAAGAGACAGGAAGAACAATAAACAGTTTGACATCTCTTGGTGTGAGTAGTATCTCTTCTCTCAAGTCTTTGGTTTTTATGACTGCTTTCATTAAGTCCTGACTGAAAGGGGAGGGGTGGGAAAGGGAAAGCGCACAGATCCAGAGGCTAGATGTTGATTTGAAGAGAGCAAGGAAGGAATAATAGGCTTTGATGTAAAGGAATAAAAGGTGCAGCTTCTCAGCTTTGAAGCTTGGATGTTAGGAAACTGCAAACTAATTGCGGGTGTAATCTCAGAGGATCTGGAAAGACGTGATCGTACCATTCAGACTCCCATTCAGTGAATATACGAGTCATATTCCTGTTGTGACCCATTTTATAACTCAGCATCGGTTAAAACAAAATATTCATAAATACTGCTAATAAACGGAGCACATTTTGTGCTGACGTGAAAAAAAGCAGCTCACGTGACTGTACACTGTGAACCTTAACAGCGCTAGATGTTATCGACTAACTAACTAGCCGAGCTTTCTATCTACAGCAGATTTATTATTATGAGTAAATCAGATGAAATAAAGATCACATCTTCCCCAAATAGACGTTATTTTGTAGTTTCACTGCAACATTGTAATATTGGCAGTGAAATATTTTCAATTCGACATGCCATTAATCTCCTTACACTCACATAATAGTGAATCTCATTTTCCACTCTGTACTCAATGTTCATTTTTCCTGCAACAAGAGCTTTTTAAACTGAGACAGCAGCATCTGCTTTGTGTGCATCTTGCCACCAATTCCCATAGCATTACACGTTAAATGTGTGCTAATGGATAAGAAAAAAGTGTGAAAGTTGCTTGACCATACTTTTACACTAGCAAGAATTTTGGTAAAACTTTACAATAACAGCCCATGAATAATCCTGCGCTAATACCTGAATTAATACTTCCTTAAATATGAGCTAATGATGAGTTAAGGCATGTACTAATCCCACACTAATGAAGAGCTAACCTTAACTACGACGTGACTCTTATGAATTCATGTGTGAATAACGACCACTTTAAGAGGTAAGGTGTTATGTTAGGACATGTTTGTTTGGTAATGTATTTATTAACATATAGGAGTAAACTAAATCAAACCTGCTCTATAAGAAAGAATATGAATTAAACGTGCATCATTTCAAATTGTTTATAATATTTGC